>MCBS01024371.1:0-10733 GCA_003611235.1 Golovinomyces cichoracearum
ACGGGTTTGCTGGATTCGAACCAGCCATCTCCTGTCTCAAGTGGGGTAGGTGCCCAGGCTACCCAGACTCTACTTGGGAGATCGGCCTAGATGGCATACCACTACACCATCCGACCCTGCAAATGCTATTGAGTGAGTGCTCTTTTCAATGTCGATATGTGCAAGTTCTGTGAATTCTGAACTAAACCCGAAATATTAAAATTCAAGATGCTGATCATAAGTCATGAAAATCACATTTTCAGCCATGTCGGTCTCAATAGCACTGAGACGAATTAATTTTAACATCGAGTTATGCGAACGAATCCCATGCGAGGTTTGGGCAGAAGACGTCAGGCTGGTCGATTTAGAATCAATGCCCTTAAACACCAGACGGTAGGATCCGTTGTTGAGTGAAGAGAATTTCGAACTCAGAAGTCCTGATTGCTACGAAAAGATTTCCATGTCGAGTCTATTCAGGGAGCCCCGATCGGTGTTTTCCGGAGATTGTTTCCATGAGATCAGACTGTGCATCGAGTGACAGAGACACGTTGGGACTATATTGGCAGTCCTTAAGTAAAGCTTCGTCTTGTCTCAAAGGTTGGCCCTTGGAGATACTGATCTAGATTTCTGTGAGCTGTAGCCGTGAACCCTGTAATCAAATTTATCCCTCCCATCCCAGAATCCTGAAAAGTCTAAATTCAAAGGAAAAACGTCCAGCCAAGCACCAGCCCATCGCTCATGTCGCCTACGTCATGTCACATCCAAAAAGAAAAAAAAAGCTTCTCGAGACGTCACCGAGGCACCGACCTCCGGTATATCACGGGTCCGTAATAGCTGGAGTTGAAATCAGCGCACTCTCCGCATGCGTGACAGCCACATTCCACAAAGCGCTTCGCACCCTCGTCAAGTGGTAAATGGACCGTTTGATCGTCGTATGACGTTTGGAAACTCACATGATCATCCGTCATTGGGAACTGCGCATCAGTCTTCTTCACGAGAAATCAGACGTTGGCAATCTTCTCCCTGACATGCACGCTGATATTTCATTAATATTTAATCATGACAGTCGATTTGGAGCGAGGGGCATGGCCATTAGATTGACGTTGTTAATTTAAGGAGTCGCATCAGCCAATCGGCCATCTGAGCCATCTAAATGGAAAATTTTCCCGCATCTCACTAAACCGATTCGTTAATCGTTGCTGTGGCGGCTGACAAGATTCAACCAAGATGGCGTTGCCACCTGGTTGCAGGGTAAAAAGACAGAAAGGGACTCCGGCAACACCTGATTCACACTTTTCCATCAGTTGGCCTGTTTTGCATATATTATGTCTCCACAGAATTCCACTAAATATCAAGATGAATTTAAACTTGTGTATCAGTTTATATTTATAAATATCTCATTCCATATTTATAGTCATGTTTACATACTTTACCCATCTACAATTTAAATAAAAATAAAACCACAAATATATTAACGAGCGAGTCAGGCGTCAAGTCCCACTCTGTAACTCATCGTGGTCGTGCCTGAAAGCCCTTGATTTTTTCTCTGGAGAAAGAGGACAAGCCGAGAGGCATCCTACCCTTCAGGATCTCCATGGGTCTCAATCGTCTTCGTTTCCCAGCTTCATCCAGAGCACTCTTACCGACGAAATCTCCCATAATCCTTCACGCGAATGCAGAGCGAAGGGCTTTGCATCTCCAGAATCATCATAACCCCGATAGAAATAGGCTGGTGGTACGAGTGGTTAAGTACTAAGGTAGTTTTGATTCCTCCACATCTTATTTAGGGGAGACAGTAACGGCTTGTCGAAAAAGAGTACAGGACGAGGTGGCTGAAGTTTTTTTTTCCCCCTCCGTCCATGGCCCTTAAGTTATGATGAATGCGTTCCTACCCTCTCAATCTAATGTATCTAAAAGCTGGATGTTGTATTGCGAGAAAAATCTGGGACCGAGTGGACAATGTCGTAGAATTGGAGAACTCTTTCTAGATGTCCTCCATACCTGTCGTGCCACATTGACGCTAGCTAAATCCGGCACGATAAAAGCACATACATAACAAAAAGCGAACTGCCTAGCCAGTGAGGTTATCTGTAATTATCCCTGGAGCAATAAACATCACAAATCCACCTTAGCTTTGTTCCAAATGTTAAATTCATTCCAAGTTCTTATTCCCACTCTACATATTTTGCTACTCATGAATCCTGTCAGTCAACGCCATGCTACGCACAAACTGAATGTCTCGGAGTTTGATTTGATATTCGACCTCATGAGTTGAGTGTACTTGGCTTTGCTTTAGAGCCTAAAAACAGTGTCGGTTCATTTTATCAACGTCATCGGTCCCTGTAGCCCTGTGACGGCCTCGCCTCGAATATCAGTGACCAAAGAAAAAACACCACTTCGTTCATCGCTCCCCAACATTACCGTCTAGCGGAATATTGGTCACGTTCAGGAGCCTCAGCCATACTATAAAAAATACTAACGCTAGATTTACTTTAATTTAGTTCATTTAATCATTACGGCTGACTATTCAAGGTATGCAATCATCATCGAGCTAACTTCAAAGTCATCGAGTTAAAGAAATTATTGGTCTTCCACAGCTGATACCGCTATAGTTTGTTTATTACAGCATGAAAATTATGTCAAAAACCCTTCAATGGTGATATCAGGGCATTCAACTGGGAACTCTTGTACATCAGTACTTGAAGGGTCGGTGGATGAAAGACCAACACAAGGTAAAATGACGAATACATCGTCGCCGTCTTCCAAAAAACTACCGACATTGTCCGAGGAATTCCTTGAAAGGCGTGCGAAAACAGGGGCTTCGGTTGAGGTACCTCTGAATACCTCACCAGCTGAGGTCGAACGTTTAAGAACTGCGATGAATGCACAACTCCAACTTAACCAACAGCGGGAAAGACTTGTTTGGCAATTAGGTGATAGACAAGAAAGGGTAGTCCCGAAACATCCAAAAATCGGCGAAATCAAATCTAGAGTGTCTCCTATTCATGAAATGACGCCATCTCCACCATCCGAAGAGGTTTCAACTAGTCCAACTCTCTTTGGTTTGGACTCAACCAGCACAGAGTCTACAACTACATCTCTAAAAGTTGGTATGACCACACCAAAAGCTGAGGAGGCTCAGACACCATCATATCCATTTCCGCAAATGCGCAACTTATGTCCATCAAATTCCGGGTACAAACCTTTTACAGCCGACTCTCCAACTCTCAATCTAAATATGTGCGAACGTGATACATCTAGATGTGATCTCCAAGATCTAAGATCGCTCTGTAACTCTGGGTCAAATTTAGAAATAAATTTCCAACCGACAGGAGCTTCAAAGAGCAAAGAAGATCCCATATTTGAGACACCAAACCTCTATGATTTGTCCCTCATGCTAAGCTTAGAACCAGGGCTTGATCCATGGTGGACCACTTTCGTAGAAATCTTGAAAAATGTTTATGGTGCTCATCGAGCTACACTGTCAGTTCCTGCAGATTCTACCGACATCGAGAATGTGCCATGGGGTCAAAAAGCCACCTTTAGTATCTTAAGAAATGCTGAACTGAGCAAAATGCGTTCAACTCAACAAAATAGCAAAGTGTCAAGTCATAGCGACCAACAAAAACGCATAATTTCGGAGCATGTGAGTGCCAAGGACGACCTAGGAGTGTCAGTCTCAAGCAGGACTCGGCCTGGTATACCTAGTCGACATTCCTTTACTGCATATGAAGATACGAAAAGAGATCCTTATTTAGACATAGATGGTAACGAGACATTTAATTCTCGTCCCAGCGTCGTAATGAAGGCAAATAATAATCTCCCAGCTTGTCTAGATTTCCCTCCGCGTACACTTACTCTACAAAATGCTCGATTGAATTTGAAATCACTTGGTGATCATTTAGAATCTGAGACCACATTACATTCAAATTCATGGGAATTTGTTGAACCACCAGATCGAGAAGTAAAAGGGCGTATATTCTCAGTCTTGCAAGCTCTAGATCATGAAGCAGATCCACTTATCGACAATAAAGGAATCTCAAGAGTTCTAAAACGTGGTAAAGTTATTGCCTTGACACGCGATTATCCATATGTCGGTTCTTCGAAAAAAAACGAACGTAGCTTTGGAAAGAATTCGTGCAGGAGATCTGGTTCGAGATACACATGTAGTGAGAAAGTCAAGACAAAATCTCCAGACAATACTTCTAGACCCTCGCTTTTTGGCCACAGAGCAACTAAATCAAGTCGTGTGAGCTCTCACTCTCAAAATACCGATTACGGCACAAATCTTTTTGAGTGCTCAAGGTCAGAAAATGATCAAGACTCAGAGCAAGAACCAGAATATGATGAGTATGAACAAGCACCTGCTTCGCCTTGGTCACAATCACCAGCTCCCTCTCCTGCTGTCCACTTAGAAACTTCTGACAACCTCTTCTTCACAGACATGCAAGCTGTTGATGAAGAAACGTTTAACCCTAAAAGCACACCTGATTACTGCGAAGGACCCCAACCACAAACAATTGGAGTAGATAGGTCGTGGACAGTATTGCATATCCCTCTCACACATCCTTTGTTATCAAAGCCCGTGCAATCCTTCCGTTTAGATGCGGCAGCTTTAGAATCAAAATCAGCAGGATCTTTCAAGAAAAAGTTGTCCAAAGACATCGATGATGATGGCCGACCTTCTTCGTCTCCCGATAAAAGAGCTGAAAAAACTCCTATAGCAATTCTCTCAATCTTAACTCCTTTAATCCCATACCCCCCTAATCTTCGTGAATCTCTGGAAAATCTTGCACCACATCTCGCGACCACTTTTTCACTATGTCGTCACTTAACCAATCTTGAAAATGAAATTGCTGGACTATCTCGCAAAAGGCCGTCAACAGTTGGCTTTGGAGCTGTCGTGCCGGGAACTTTCCGAAATCTCATTGATCATCCCCTGAATTCCGAGCAGTCTTGTAACTCTCCGATGTACGACTGCACACCACATAGATATACAACAGGCAGTCTGACAAGTCCAAGTGATTACTCAGGATTATCAAAAAGTAATACTGGCTCTCCTGCAGGGACACCTGGTTGGGAACCTGTGAACTCTTCTCACGTTCAAGATAAGCGTTCCAGTGTCGGGAGTCCGAGTTGCATATTTACTGAAAGCTATTTCACCAACAGATCGAGGCCTGGCATGGGAAAAATAGATCCTGGAAAAATTGATTCTGCATCAAACATAAGAGCTTGGAGCTGTTCCAAGGACTCATCTTCTGTAGACAACAGAGTTCAGCGACTTTCACGAGATAAAGATGAGCGATTTTCAGATTATGATGCTTCGATTGCTCATCTAGAACAGGTAACAAAAGGACAGATCATAAATGATAAAAATACTTGTAGTGAACAGGAAATCAGACAGCGTGTAGTCATCGATACGACAAATGCAAATATCTCAGACTCTCGTGATCATTGTTCTTCTCATCAATTGCCTGATTCAATGTCTCATAAAAAGGCGAGCTTGAGAACAGCCTCGCATCAGATTCCGTCGAGAGTAGATCGATCCATATCCATGCATACTCTACTCCACTCTTACGGCGCAGATTTCGGGTCAACTTTCCAACCACTACCAGCCACTAACCGTCGCCGAACTTCGACAAAGCCAAGAACTCACAGTTACTCTAGTCCATCACTAGAGCCAGCATCTTCAGCATATATGCCTCCACCATCCGACCGTGTCAAGGGAATTTTGCTCGACTCCTTACCTCTCCATCTCTTCATAGCTATGCCTCCTACTGGAGAAATAGTCTGGGTCAATAGTCGCTACCTCACCTATCGTGGACAGAGCATAGATAATCTACATGAAAATCCTTGGGGTAGTATACACCCAAACGATCGAGAAGCATACCTTAAATCATGGAAGCACTCTCTCCGCACTGGCGAACAATTTGCCATGCAAGCTCGGCTCAAAAGATTTGATGGAACGTACAGATGGTTTTATACACGAGCATCTGGTCTCAGAGATAGTCGTGGGGTTGTCGTTCAATGGCATGGTACATCAATGGACATTCATGAACAACATGTTGCAGAAGTGAAGGCTGCAAGACAAGAAGAGATTGAAGCATCTGAAGCAAAACATAGACGACTTGCTAATTTAATACCTCAGATTATTTTTTCCGCTACTGAAGAAGACGGGATCACTTTTGCTAATCACCAATGGCTATCATTTACTGGCCAACCTTTCGAAGACTCGATTGGCCTAGGCTTTTTAGACTTCGTACATCCTGAAGATCTTGCAAAGTGTCAGATCTTAATCAAAGAATCATCTCGACTAACTTTACCAGGCTCGAAGAAGTCTGCAAATGATTCACAAGACACATCTCCAGTGGAAAATATCGGTAAATCACAGATGAGATCTTCAGAATCAAACGTATCTGGATCTACGAAGAATAAGCGCTTTTCACCCTCCAGGACAAACAGCACCTGTAGTAATTCTAGTCATGATTATCTTTCAACAAATATTGCTGAACTCACGCGATCTGGAATAGTAAAAGTCGAAAGAGATAGTAATGGTCAACTATCATATAGTACTGAAGTTCGTTTAAGGTCTAAGTCTGGCGACTATCGTTGGCATTTGGTGCGTTGTGTTGAAATAGATGATATGAATTTTGGTAACTCCACTGGCTCTTGGTTTGGTGCCTGTGCCGACATAAACGATCAGAAATTGCTAGAAATGAAACTTAAAGAAGCGATGGAAACAAAGAGCAAATTTCTTAGTAACATGTCTCATGAGATCCGTACACCATTGATTGGTATATCGGGAATGATTGGATTTCTTCAGGATACTATATTGAATGATGAACAGTTAGATTATTGTAATACAATTTCTTTCAGTGCGCAAGGTCTTCTAGCAATTATCAACGATATACTTGATCTAGCAAAGGCTGATGCTGGTATGATAAAGTTAGCCTATAACTGGTTTCATGTTCGATCACTCGTAGAAGAGGTCAATGAGACATTGTCCATCATGGCAATAACAAAGCACCTAGAACTTAATTATATCGTCGATATCGAAGTACCTGAAATGGTTAAGGGTGATAGGTTTCGAATTAGGCAGGCACTCTTGAACGTGATTGGAAATGCTATTAAGTTTACGACTGTCGGTGAAGTATTTACTCGCTGTAAGATCTCACCTGGCAGAGGCCAGGATTACATGATTGGTGAAAACGAGGTCATGCTCGAGTTCTCTATCACCGACACTGGAAAAGGCTTTTCACAAGAAGAGGCAGAGATTATTTTCAAGCCCTTCAGCCAGATAGACTCAAGCACTACCCGTTCTCAAGGGGGAACCGGGCTCGGACTTGTCATTTCTCGTCAGCTAGTCGAACTTCACGGCGGAAAAATGGAGGGTACAGCCATACTTGGAAAAGGTTCAACGTTCACATTTACCATAGTATGCAGTTTGCCTACTGCGGATGATAATCCTGACATTCTTCCAAATTCTAAAACGAACACTTCGATCTCTAGTGTTGTCTCCGAATCACTACCCGCTCGAACCTCAACTTTGAGTAAAGAAGTAAAGCCTACGATGGGGTACACTAATCTTGATAACGCTGGGCCCAGAAAACATGTTTATTCTTCGACTGAATGTAGTCCTAACACTAGGTCTAGCTCTGATTCTTTCAAAAGTTTTTCCTCTGATAGCCTTGCAACATCAATACTTTCTGAAAAATCAGCAATCAATCGACACTTCAGTAACTCATCTATTACGCAACTCTCTTCAAATAACATAACTACAAAAAAGCCGATGTGTGCCACTGATTCTCCACAATTGAAGCTTGAGATTCCTAATCAGAATATTTCTATATCTCCAGTTAAAAATATAGTACATGAGAAAACCGTTCCTAAAGCTGCTCCGGTGACGTCTCTAAAATCAGGTTCTAAATCTAGCTTAGAATCAAAGCATACGGACCTATCTGTCTACTCCATACTGCTTATATGTCCTCAAAAACACAGTCGTGAGGCAACTACACAGCACATAAAGATGACTCTTCCTAAAGATGTTCCTCACGAAATAATTGCCCTTTCAAGTGTAGAGGAGGCTTACAAAATATATAACATCGCAAGTCTAACTAAATTTACTCACATCGTTCTTAATCTTAGCTTAACAGATGAAATAGTCGATTTAATAGATCAAATCTTAGGCTTCCGCCAAGCCGAAACTTTAATTGTAATTCTTTCAGATCCGCTTCAGCGACAATCAGTCTTGGAGAAAGCTAAGAACTACGACTACGAAAAGTTAAATAAGCAAAACCGGATCACATTCATATTCAAGCCCGTCAAACCCTCGCGGTTTGCAATTATATTTGATCCGGAGAAGGAACGTGATTTGAGTACAGATCGGAATCGTTCTAGTGCAGAACAACAGGTTGCCACCCAAAGACAGTGCTACAAGGATATAGGCAAAAGACTTGGAAACAAGGGGCTCAGAGTATTACTTGTGGAAGATAATGTGACGAATCAAAAAGTCTTATTGAAATATCTCGCCAAGGTCAGGATAGAAGTCGATCTTGCCCATGATGGTTTGGAATGTACGGAAAAAGTGTTCACAAACCCTCATTCTTTTTACTCTCTTATCCTGGTTTGTACTCTCTCCATTACAACACCTATATATAATGAATAACTAATAATTTGGTTGTAGTGTGATCTGCAAATGCCGAACAAAGATGGCTATCAAGCATGCCGGGAAATACGCGCATGGGAAAACAAAAATAATTACAAAGCCATGCCCATTGTTGCTCTATCAGCCAACGTGATGACAGATGTAGCTGACAGATGTAATGAAGCTGGTTTCAGCAATTACATCACTAAACCAGTCGACTTCAAAGCACTGAGTAAAGTAATGGGGGACTATCTTGATCCTAAGGGATCTGTGGCGGTTGAGACTAAAAGTTCTTGAGCTGATACGTCAAATTTAGCATAGGTTGTTTGACACCTATCATTATCGTATCTCTGTTACTCCAATAATTTCTAATGTTTACTCTTTGCAGTATTTACTGCATGACGCATTGTTTTTTGTTACTTTTTTCAATGTTGAGTTAGCATGGCGTCAAGAGTTTTGATTCACTTGGTCTATAGACCTGGGTTTCCTTTCCATATTTTCAGGAGTAAAATAATTATTTTACTGAGTTTTTTAAGCTTGGCAAATTGTATAGAGCGTGTAAATTTATCCATAAATTTACAGGAAAATAATTCCAACTAAGTATTTTTTTGACAATATTTCCTTGAGCAGAAAAGGACCAGATAGATCTTTTGAGAAATTTCTATCGTAAAACTTTGAGGTGAAACTCATGGAAATGACCTCGAGCAGATTTATTCGTGGAGTATCAAATTCTGAAATTTTATCTGGAGTCCAGATTCTTGGTATCGTATTGCTAAGATCTCTTCCTTGATGTTTTAATGTTAATAGAACATGCAAAGATAATTTGCAGTGATTAAATATGGTATCTGTGGCAAACGGTCCCTTTCGCATCTTTACGATTTCGAGTCGCCACGTCATCTTGTGATGATGGGCACGACTTCGCTCAGAATCAACACCTCGCATCAATTGGGTCGCGAGAAGTGAATCTGTCTTAATGGAGCTTATGATCCTTTCTGTGTGCGCGACTAATGAATTTCAGTTAGATATCTAACAAATTCCTTTCAGAGTTCTCATATATAGTAAGTTGCCAGGAACAATTTAAAAGGATTAGAGTGATTTAATTGCGAGGATCTATAGGCAAGTGATATTCACAGAATTACGTAAAGCTTTGTTAACAACAATATTTTTGAAGTGAAATGCGAAAAATAATTTGAAAAGAACTTCTCTATTTTAATTACAAACGAAACTCTGATCAGAATTTATGATTCATCTTGACTGACCTAAAGTTAGACTCTGATTACGTTTGGTTGATGAAACCTATCGGTAAAAATCAGGACAAAAAAAAGCACCGCTATGAACTCCGAGTCGTTAAGCTTACGTCTCGTGGGAATATAAAAAAATAGTGCGTAGAATCGTCTCTATAAGGAAACGAGTTCGCTCTCTTTACTTAGATATTTACGACACATATTTAGATCCCATCAAAACCTCACCTTACTATACAAAAAAACCCCAACTTACAGAATGTGGAACACGCGGAGAGATTGAAATCGGGCTAACGCATTAGCCTAGCTAGTACGGGGGCTCTAGCCTGGTGACTTTAAAAAGATTCTATCAAATCTAAGTATAATTTTTTTCACTAGAAATAATCATAAGTCGAAAAATGAAAGTAATCTCTTTATAGATAACTTAAGCCCAGCAGATATGCAGACCCCTAGAGCTTCTCATGAGAAAAAATAAAAAAATAAATTTTGACAGTTTTGGAACTGAAACTTTTCCGAGATGGGGGGTACGGGGGCCTACTATCATCCTGACCGCAGCGAGAGCAGAAAATGACAACTATTGTTTTTTTTAAGGGTCTCATCATGAAGTGGGGGTGGGGGGTTTAGGTCATGAAAAAAAATATCGACGGCGATTTTTTTTTTAATTTTGTGGAAGAGAGAGAGAGAGACATACCTATGGTAATTACGCAGAAGGCGCGTTTTGACTTTTTATAGAATTGGAGAAAACATGAGACGTGTGCCTCACCCCTCCGAAAGGGGCGGGCTTATTGTCGCAAGTTTCGCTTATTAAATCTTCTGCATAGACTTATGCACTAAATTTATGTATTATTTATGCTTGTGGATAATACCGC
>MCBS01024374.1:0-10741 GCA_003611235.1 Golovinomyces cichoracearum
TAGAAAGAATAATAATAATAAGCATGCAGTCTGTAGCTACGACACATCGTGAATGATTTTACACATATTAGATTATTCAACTTTTAATAATTAAAAAACTCGTTCCTCAGATTTCATTTCTGCGAGTACCAATTTGAAGTCATGTGGCTTTCTCTTCATCATATTCTTACCATTATCCGTGAATATCTACCCAGTGATACTCTTGCAAACCCTGAGTTATCCAGACATGCCTTCACCTAGAGAAAAATTCCCTGTAAGAAACATGTTGAGGGGTAGAAATTTAAGGGCTAAAAGATTATAATAGTTGGTTTCTGAGTGAAGATTTGTGAGGTTAAGCTGGTATGAAGGGATTGCGGAGTAGTTAGAAAGCAGTTCATGCTGCTCGGGGCATAGGTTCTAAGGGTATAGGGCAGAGAGGAATTACTTGTTTTCTGAAGTCTAAGACTTTGATTGCAATACGAAGGATGACCGAAACAATTCATGAGGATTTACTGCATTGTTCTACATTCTCCCAGTACCACAAGGGTAGATGTCTTGCTAGCCAGAGTGTGGTTTAATGTCCGTCCCGATCGGCACAGCGCTCTGTCAAACATGCGATGTGAACAAAACTTGACCAAACTGAGACTCGAACTCAGGACCTTGTCCGTGTTAAGGACACGTGATAACCAACCACACCATTCGGCCCATATCCCCGTCAGTAAGGGTTACAATATATATATTTTAAAAAACAAAGTCATTTTTTGCCGACGGGATCGGCGGAGCTGGATAAATAAAAATATTTTATGCACTAATCTGATTGGGCGTCAAGTCCCATTCTACAGCTCCTCGTGGTGGCGACTGGGAACCCTTTCTCTCCGGAGAAAGGAGAAAAGCAGAAAGGCAGCCGGCTCTTCCGGCCCCCCATCCAGCTCCGCGGGTCTTGATCGTCTTCGTTTCTCCAGCATCTTCCCCCAGCACCCCCTCAACGAAGCCTCCCACGATCGTCCCAGGTATGTAGAGACAAGAGCTTTGCATTACCAGACAAACACTGACAAACCCCAATGTGAACAGACCATTGGCGCAGCTGGTCAGGCGCTGGTTGGACTTTCCAGAAGTGGTAGGTTGGATTCCTACGTAGCTTTGTTCAGGGGGTAGACTACGGCTGCTCGTCGCAAAAGAGTACGGGAGGAATAGCTGAGGTTTTCTCTCCATATGGGTTTTTCCCTCAGTCCGTGGCCCATGGGTCTTGGTGAATGCGTTCCTACTCATCCGACCCGATGTAACTACCTGGCTCAGACGTAGGTAATGGGATAAGTTGGGCACCAGATGGTCACTGCTGTAGCTTGGAAGATTATGTATTCTAGACATCCTTCATACGTCTTATATCGCAGATGGGATGGTGGCCTGGCTCGTATCCGACGATAAATAATACACACACACACTTCAAGATATTTTAGTTTTTAGCTCTAGGTAATTTGTGAATATTAATTACTTTGAGATCCTTACAGATTTCCCACTGACGGGCACATGTGACATCGAAAGTTAATAATCAAGGATTGCTGGTAATCTGGGAGGCAAGGTCCCACCTGCAAATCTAATAGTTGATCAGTCGCTGAAGTAGAATTGTATTTGGTCAGATGAAGCTGGAGACGTCAGATGAGATTAATGAGACTAAAATTTTCGAGGACTCATTGATTGAAGATTGTCTTGTATTTGTTTTCGGCCTTGATTCGAATGCGACTCTTCTTGGCTTTCTCAGATATGCAGATCATTCTGGGTGTCTACACCGGTACCACGTAAATGTGGAGAGTTAGTCTTTGCTGGTTTTGATATATTTATGTCGTGATTTTAATTCATGACAGGCACAAACCCAACCTTCTTAGAGTATGAAGTGGTGATCGCCAGTCCTCCACCGACATCAATATTGTTGAGTAAATGACGTTTTTTGATATCAGTGGCTTTCATGGAATGTAGGTGGTGCATTTACCGATATCGCTTTTTTTTTTTTTTTTTTTTTTAAAATTTAGATCGCTCCCCCCCCACCCTCTTCCCAGACAAAAATATACTCGCAGCAAGGATTCCAAGTTTCTAAATATCAGAAGAAAATGGATATTCCATCTTCTAATTTGATTCAAAGAATAAAAAAAAAAAGAAGGCTGAGATGATGGTCAAAAAAAGGGGGACAAGTGCTTCGGGTCGGGGGTTGTCCCGCCAAATTAAAAAAAAAAATTCAAGTTTTACTGATGGAATTCCAAGAAATGAAGCTAACCTTTTTTTATTTATTTCGGTCTCTTTAGCAACCGTACTTAGATATGTTGACTTCAGACCCAGAGCTCCTCCATTCATGCACCGGACCCAATCACTCGATTACGGAATTGTTATTGAAGGCGAAATTGAGCTAATCTTGGACTCAGGGGAAACGCGAACTCTTAAGCGTGGTGATGCGTGTGTACAGCGTGCAACTATGCATGCTTGGCGGAATACTAGCGAGACTGAATGGGCAAGGATGGTGTTTGTATTGATCAGTTGTATTCAACCTTCCGTTCTTGAGGAAGACTCGGGTACAGTAGTATCATCACTTTAAATTCAAATTTATGTTTATACCTCTTGAAATTCTACCACATTAAAAATTATTTTACATTCTTGAGTTCCAAATTATCTCTTGAGAAGTAAGATAAACACCCTTACCACGCCCCCCCTCTCCCTTAACTCCTTCTCTCCCAAAATTTAAATGTACAATCAACTTCATTTTCGATTTTGTGATTTAGAATAAATCGTCTCTGTTGCCCGCGAAAAAGTTTCTCTTATCTATTTTCCATATCCATTCAATTTTCTCTTTTTCACTTCTGGCCATAAAAAGCCATGTATTATCGGTTCCATAGATAGCAAAAAAGTTTTCTTCGTGATAATGACGTCCTTTCCTCCCACTTTCTAGATGCAATAGCTTAGCGATTGGAGGACTGTGGTCTACCCGCGAATTACGTAAGCTGATGATACCCATTTCCTCACAATCTGGTTTTGAGTATAGATGTAGGTAAGGACGTCGAAGCTCAACAAAACGCGGTACCCAATACGGTGGTTTCACCGATGGAACTAAGAGATAGCCATATTTAAGTACTGTTGGATTTTTGGATGAAAGAGAAACGCCTGTCAGATGATATGATACTGTGGACTGCAGTGGAGGCGATGTTATACCATTGATAGGTGGTTCCGTATTACTGGGTGTTATAATAAAAGATATGGGGTCTTGACAAAGCTTCCAGAGCCGAACATATTTCTGCAAGAGTTTTTTTTTTTTATCGAAATCGTCATTCTCAGGCTCCTCAACTTCAAATTTAAGAGATGGTGAGAACGTATCAGTCGAACATGTTGGAAGAGATGATGAACACAGTAGATTATTTAGGATAGGCTGAGCGGCTTCAATTTCTGCAAGACGTTGATTACGTTTCTTTATGGCAATATGTTCCCAAACAAGACTGACTCCTCGTGAGTTCCAATCGTGCAAAATTTCCTCTCCCTTGACATAATTATTTAATGTGTTAACGCGCCAAAGATCTCTAGCCTTTTTTACTGGCGATGGACGAATAGAAACTGAGAATATTCCTGAAACAGATTGTGCCATACGCACATTTTGGAATAGGGATGTTAAAATTGATGAATAGCCCAGATTTGATCTAGGAAGAATAACAAAGAAGATATCCATTGAGAAAGGTATTGGTGTGGAAAGCCTGGGAGATGTCACTTCCCAACTGATGGAGGCCCTGATTTTAAGTTTTTTGGCTGTAATACGCTCAAGTACTAGAGATGAGTGAAGGCTTGAATCCCATTGTCCGATAATTGTAATAGTACTTATTCCGTTAGAATTCTGCTTCATAGCTGGGCTAGAGATCAACTTCAGAGGAACCATTGAGTTTTGGTCCTCAATATTTGGTAAGTTCCCAAAGTTATCTTCTAATTTGATCGAACCAACGCGTAAACCTGTTACAGCTTGCCAGGGAAAAGCGTCACCCGAACTGTGAACAAGGTTTACCATAATACGCCGCTGAATTCCTTGATGAAGCTGAAACAAGCCTTGTTCGCATTTGCTATTATAGACAACTTTTACTGGTACATATTCGCCATTCTCGGCTAATTCAAGTACCCTGATTTTGGCAAATATTTCATATTTTTCTTCGTTCAAAAAGTATGCCTCCGAAATTCTAGGGTTCTGTCTTATGCGTCTTTTTTTTGTATGGTTATCCTGCATTTCATCCCAGCTTAAAAGTTTTTCAAGATGCATGGGGGAGATTCGAGCAAAAAATGCTACACGAAGACACATATCTGCCGATCCAAGAACTGGTACGATCTGGCTATGAACGCTTTCAAATCTGATCGGGCGCTCGTCGAAGTCATGTACCATTTGAGTTGTTGAGACACCACCTTCTTCTGGGCAAGTCGGTAAAAAAATTTGGGCATGAACATCGGTCCCTTCACGCTCTGCAAATCCAATGAGATCGTGTATTACAACATTAAATTTTAATTTAGCTGGCGAGGCTTGAGCCGATGAAGGTTCCAGTGATAGTTTTAAGATACCAATAGTATGTGTTGTGTATGGTGATATCACATCGACTGTGAAATCTTGAACGCGACTTTCAAAGACGGCTGAAAGTGGTACATCAACATCTCCAATATGTGAAAATTGAGGGATAAATTTTTCCATGAACGGATTATCAAACTGAATTTGCTGTGGATTTTCCAGGTATTTGTCCACTTTTTGGTGCATCTGTCGCATCAGTTGGACTCGCTTTTGAAGTTTTTCTAAGCTCCAAAGACGAATAACGTGATTTCGATGATCAATAATCCTAACACCTATACATGGTTTTACAGTCTCTTCAAGATGTGGATCATCTCCCTCGCAGGGTATACCATTCAAAACCATGTCATAGGAAGAGAATAGATCATGTCCAGCCTGAACAATAACGAATTGAAAGTTCATGTCTTGATCCATTTCCAGGCTGAGTATTTGAGCTTCTTTCAAATTTTCCGACGCACAAAGAATAGACTCGACCATTTTAACGTACTTCCTACCGCGCCAATGTTCAGCTGTTTTTTTAGCAAGAGATATTTCCTCATTTGTCATAGGCGAGAACGATTCATTTGACAGAGCTTTTGATAGATCCAGTTCCTGAATATGCTCCCGAAACAATCTCCGCTGTTCATCTAGCTTTCTGAGCATCTCAGATTTGATCTCTCTTAAGTTCTCTTCGATTAAAACCTTTTTTTTCTTTGTCTGCTGGACTTCTGCATTTTTAGCTTCAGATAATTTCAAATAATCTTGATACTCTTCCTTATGCCTATCTAAATGTGTTAACATCTCTTCTTGAGCTTCACGCACGAGATCTTCTGCGTCACTAGGCTTTGGTGTGGAGGGCGTCGTCAATGTTGTGTTGAATGAGAAACTATCCAAAGTCCCATTTGACATGTATTTTTCACGGACGGAATATGAAATCACTGAGTCTGTCTCTTCATCAATGCCCCGTTCAGCTCTAACCTTTTGAACATCTTCGAATAGAAAGTTAAGTTCATCATCTGTTAGCCCCGCAATATGTTTATCAGAGCCTAGTATAGCACCAGCTGCTTCTCGCCGAGCGAATGACCAATCTGAATCTCTACTCCTATAGAGTAATGGAGAGCTTGGCCGAGTCTTGTCCCAATCTGCTTCTGAGTAAGCTTTACTTACCCTACGTTCATGGTTTGACCTGGAGAGAGATGAGCCCGAAGATTTCTCGATATCCCCAATTTGGTTAGCAATGATTGAGTGCCTTAATGAGCTTTTTTCAACTCTATCGGCTTTTACTTCCAATGGATGATTAAATCTAAATATGTGGAAATCCCCAAGAATCACTCGATAACCACTTCGTAGTCTTTTTGGCTCCACGATTCTGTTACCATTGACCATCACCGCAGCCGCTTGTTTTGGAATCAAAGTTACAACATTATCCAGATTTTCAAATGTACAATGCTCTTTTAGAATACGGCTCCCATTTAAGCGAATTTCTAGACTCTGTCCAGTGTTAGATTCAAGATTTCCGACGGTTGTTAATCCTGGTTTAAGATTATATACGAGGCACTCAGCCAAAAGCGGATCATCAGATAAATTGACTAAATGAGGCATTTTTTTCGGGGTGTGTAAACCAACAAACCCCTTTTCGATACTTATACCAAGCTCTTCGAGTGCCGCTTCTCGTTCTTTATGAATCTCTTCCGTTTTTGCTAGCTTTTCTTCCCAAGTCTGATTGAGATCCAGGTATAATTTTTCAGACTGACTGAGCTGCTCTGCAATTTCTGCTTTGGAGACTTTCTTGATAGTACCATCTGATTGGGTGATACTAACGATCTGCTTATCAAAGGGTATATCATCAGAGTAAGATTCTTCATTTGATCTTCCAACTCCTCCACTAAGCTTACTACGGAGAGCTACCAACTCTTCTTTCAATTCACGAATCATTCTGGCATTTGCATCTTCGTTTACCACTGCATGGTTCTTAATTCTCTTTGCACTATCTGCATATCTCAAAGTGCTCAAAGTTTCATCGAAATTTATATCTGCTGGACTGATAGCGGCAATCATTGCAGTCATACTATTTCCTCCTAAAGAATCTTTCAATAGCCAAGTGAGAACACTGTCCCTGTACGGAACCTGACCAACTCCTTTCCCACTTTTCTTCTTCTTAGAATCAGACAAGTCAGCAAGAGCGGCAATCACTCGACCAAGAGTAGATAACGATCGGTTGATTTCAGCACCCTCCTTCAAACGTGCCCCTGTTGCGCCAGTAGATGTTGCTCGTTCGGAACCTGCCAGATCCACCAAACTGATCTTCGCAACTTTTTCCATAGCCATATTTGATTCCAGATCATTTTTTTTCTGTGTCACGGTGAGTGTAAAAACCGCATGACTACGGCTACTTGTTTCATTCATATTGGTGGCCGCAACTGTTCTTGCTTTGTTACCTTCGTCCATCAAATGCTCAATTTCATTGAAACTACTGACAACTAGCTTTGCAAGATCTTCAACGTAGGGTCCCGTAGAAGGATGCTCTCGAACTTTTAAATTGCTCTTTGTAGATGGGTTGAGAAGATCTCTCACCCGTTCGTTGTAAATCTCCAGGTAAGAGACCTCTACGGTGCATCTCAAATTTGGATTCTTCTGCATGTTTTCTATGCGAACGAACATATCCTGACAGATCTGAGGAATAACACCAGCTTCCTTCCCGTATCCCATCATCGAGTAAGATTTCCCTGACCCCGTTTGTCCATAAGCAAAAATACAATTGTTGTATCCTTTGAATGCATTGTCCAGCAAAGGCTTCCCAAGGTCTTCATGCAGTCTATTCTGCCCAGCATAGTGAGCGTCAGAGCGATCGAAGGACCAATATGATTTATCAAATGCAAAAATCTTTTGGCCGTTTTCTTTGTTACTCCCTTTGCTTTTCATGCGATCTTCAAAATCCGGGGGTGGTGTAAGGATTGTTTGTGAATCTTTCATTTGAATAATACATTTTGCTCCGCGGTCGATTTCTTTGAAAAAGTCAATAACAGTGAATAATTACTAGAATTAGAGTAGCCCTTAAAGCTTTTTAACTTGCCTCTGCCATTAAAAGGCCTTACCCTGACGACAACTTTTATATTCCCTCCACCTGTCGGCGACATAGTTCCAATGCTGGAAGCGCCGTTTTTCAGGTTCTCCCCGTCGTCGTCTTGAGCGTTCTCCTTTGGACTTTGTAATCAACGGTATTCTCAGCAAAAAATTATATCCTTCCGGGCTGTATTAAAATCGCTATATCTTTATCACAGTATCTCAACAAAAGAACGTATTATTCAAGACGCCAAGTATGACTCGTGGCCTGTGCAGGACAAGTGAAGAACCGCCACGATAGATCAAAAAAAGAGGAAAAAGTTATTATTCTAAAATCAAGAAGAAGAAAATCAGGGGACGAATCTCTTGAGACATTTGATCAGTAAGTTACGATTGCCGGTTGGTCTCTTACATGAGGCTTAGATATGATAGTCTTTGGACAAAACCACGTGATGAAATGAGAGTAGGGAGTACCTGTAATTAAATTAAACGCGAAAGCATATCAAATCCTAAACTGCACCTCCTCATGGTGGCGCCTGGGTGCCCTATCACTTTGGATAAAAGAGTTAGATTGAAAGGTTATCTACTCTTCAGTTCCTACCCATCTCCGTTGGTCTTCGTCTTCGTCTCCCCAACACATCCCCCTAGCACCACACGATCGTCCAAGGTGTTTAGAGAAAGAGCTTTGCATAATAAAAAAAATAGCAAACATTAATGTGAACAGGCTATTCGCGCAAATAGTCAGGAGCTGGAAAGACTTTCCCAAAGTGGCAGAACAAATTCCTGCATAACTTTGACCAAGGGTGAGATTCTGGCCACTAATCGCAAAAAATGAGTGGGAGGATTGGTTAAAGCCCTGTCTCCAAATGAATCTTTCTCACTAGGATTTCCCATATGATTTCTTCCATCTATTCGTGGCCCTTGGGTCATGGAGAATGCGTTCCTACCTACTCAAACCGATGTAGCAATTTAGAGCATGTATAAGGGGATATTTGGGGACTGGGTCGGCATTGCTGATTGCTTCGTGGGATTTATTCTAGATGTTTCACATTGTGCTTCTTATTACTCCCCGGGAGTTATTTAAGTGACTTTTGTATGTCAGATTGCCGCTAATGTCGACTGAAACATAAACGTCGATTTCAAACACATGACGCTATGGAAGAAAAAGAGGCTATTTCAACATTTCTACTCCGCGAAGTAGAAATTGCATTTAGCAGAATAGATTTAGTAGCGATCGAGGGTGTGTAACAAGATTACTCCGTGGAATGGGCCTTAACTCTACGATAACTTCCTTAAACTTAACTATTTTAAATTCGAATTAATTTTAAACCATCCCTCGAGAACCTTGCCTTAATTTTTTTCAATAACCTAATGACCAGAGTACAAGTTGCTGGGGGAATAAATCTCCAATAAGTTGTGCGTTTTCGAGCGCGTCATCGTTTTCTACAAAGTAACCTCTATTGTAATTGTCTACAACTTAAACTCTTGATGGCACCTCTCCATTAATGATCGACATGAATCTCTGCTGATACTAGGCCATACCACATCCGCTTGTTCCATCAATTCATGCACGCCTGCGCGTAATTGGGGGTGCACTCCACGTCGGTGTCTGTTCATACACGTGAGGTATTCAATTGGATTTAGGTTAGTCGATTGAGATGGCCGTTTCTTTCTTCCCATGCCTTTAGTAAACATTAAAATTCTATCTTGTCTTGATAGATAATATAAGATCATTCTACCGCCGAATATCCATCACCATTTCTGGCGTTGGAAAAGAGCTTGCTTGCTAGTACAACGATGCTTGGAGCCAAACAAAAACACAGAATGCCTCTGTGAGGATCCACGCGCCTTGACGCCTAGATTACCCTTGTACTCTTGTTCTATCCCTCTAATGAATCACCGTTATAGAGCGCTTGCACAAACATCGGTGCAGTGGGCTGCGAAAAAATGTATAGAAGAGAAAATTGCGTAAGGAATAAAACGCCAGAAATCAATGACGCAAACGGAAACAGAAGATTGGACGCAACCCTCAAGTAGAGATGTTGAGGCGAATAGACTGAATGTATAAATAGACAGCATCAAGCGAATAAAAAGACAAGTTGCGATACTGTCTTACGATTTTTATCAAAGGAAAAATATAATGTGAAGCCAGAAACAGGTGCAACTCTTTACTAGTATCTTATCTCCTTTGCTTGATCTCTTTAACGTGCACAAGAAACCTCATTTGAAGTGTTCTGATTTCATTTCATCGTCACGAAACTACGATATATATATACCCAGATTATGACACTTCCACTCACAAACTCAAGCGTCTCTTTAACTACTTCTCTAACATAATTTTCTGAATTTTTAGACTATGCTTATCTGATTCCATCGCCGTTTAGTCAGTTGTCCTTTGTATCATCTGACCATCTAGCCCCTCTCAATCTTTCGGGAGTGCAATCTTCCTTTTTTAAGCACGGTACAGTCGAGTCCTCTTGATCACTTGCGATAGCTCTGGTGTCTTCACCCTTTTCACAGCCCCTAGATACCGTTCTCTCAAAGATGTTCTTGTAGCTAAGGAATAAAATCTATCTCTTTTTGTCATCTAGTTGTTTTCGTCACTTCTTATGCCGTTTTGGTGGGTTAGATGATGCAGTAGCACAATATCTGAGAACTTTAATGTACAGTATAATAAGGGTAAGTTTTCAATTGCAGTATTATAGGCAGGGATTAGCAGGGGTTGAGCGAGAGAATGCAGTAGCTTCATTGGGGAGAATCTCCCACCTTTCAAGCTAGGCCCACTTGGTATATGATCTTCATGAAATTTTTTAGGGCGATTTTGAGCGCACGAGTAATTAACCTGTGATCCGCACTTTCTATTATAGGCACTAAACCCAATTCAGTCAGGCTCTTGAAAAAACAATAAATTTAAATTTATTTGATCTGATTTTATTTTCATTAACCTAATTAGGTGCTCTTTTGGGCCCATGCAGGATTGTGAACTATTTTTATTTACAGTGGAGAAAAACCTTTCGGTGTAAATCCCCCAAATCTTTGTATGTGACTCCAATGATGATAATGATGAATTTATTATCGTGCCGGGCTTTCACCCTATCCAACAGACATGACACGTATGGAGGACATCTAGAATACAAGTTCCTCCAT
>MCBS01024375.1:0-10741 GCA_003611235.1 Golovinomyces cichoracearum
GGTTGTCTCGTACTCTTGAAACTGTGCCAATACTTTTCTCCCCCCCAATGTACATAGTAAGAGAGCCAACGATATACAGTAAAACCTCTCTCTAATCATAGTCCTAAACCCTAAATTCTAGGTTTCTATAGGTTGAAATTTTTAAGCGCACCAATAGAAACCTCAAATTTAGGGTTTAGGACCATGATTATAGAGAGATTTTAATATATAGATCTTTCTAGGGGACTGCCTGGCGTCCATACATTTTAGTCACCCCTGTCATTGATTACTATTCTTCTTCGTTGTAAATAGAGACGGGTACTCATGAGAACTAGAATGCTTCCATTTTACATAATCTTAAATACACGACATTTTTAAATATATTTTTTTTGATTCTACAAAGTTGCTAGAGGCTTATGCACAAATAATTCATCATCCTTTAAAAAAAAGTATTTTTAATTCATGTCCGTATAGCCTTTCACGTTTCTCCTGAAGAGGATTCTCATAAATTTTGTAAAACTCCATAATCAATTCATAATCACATTAAAAAAACACATCCATAACATATGAATGTTCGATTGAGACTGCCGAAGTCCATGTAAAAGAAGTTCTTCGGCTTTAGTAAACAAAAAACAAAAACAATAACCAGTCCGACAAAGTAGGTTATCTCAGTTCCTGTATCCTCATGACAAAACAAAGTCACCCCACTCCAGACATTCATTGATCAACGCCATTTCATATTTAACTTTAAAACGCAACAATCCTGCTAAAAATGAGTAGAAGATGAAAAACAATGAGTTCCTTTTCCCCCAAGACGTATCATAGTTTTTTAGGGATTGGATTACTTCCACTGATTATAAGGATTTTGATCCATGTGGTCAGAAGAACGTGATAATGCCCTTGGTGTGGGATCTCCTTCAGGTTTATCAAAATTTGTGGAATTATTTTTAGGAGTTTCCCCGGGGTCAAACTCTACATCTTGATCTCTACCAAGATATTCTTGAGGTGGAGTTAGTTTGGTTGCTTTTAGTGATGAAATAGGGGTAGTTTCATTTACCCTATATCGAGAATAACCAAAATTTTCTGTGTCAGAGGGCAAGTCAGGCCCAAATATAACGCTACCTTGACTATTAGTACGCATCATCTCATTGCTAAGTTTAGATCCACGACGTATATTAGATGTAATCTCTAGGTTCTTTTCATGTGTTGATATGTCACCAAATCCATTATCTTCCTCATTTCGCTTCTCATGGGCCTGGCGATTTACTGGACTGCAGCAATTTCTTTTGTTATCAACTGAATCTTCAGGAGAATCAAGAGCGCCTTGTGTATCTTCATTTCTGATACCAAGCTCAGAAGCTTCTTCCCAATCACCGGTTGCTTTACGATTTATTATTATGGGAACTTTTTCATTACGTATAGAATTAAAATTTGACTGAATCTTGCGGGAATTCATTGTTTCGGTTTGAAAGCCTTTGGAGCCAATTTCTGAAGCCAATCCTGATCTGATTGGACCATTTATCAGGCCTTCGTTGGTCGAGAAAGTCTTTACACGAAGGTCAGATAGCTTACGATGCCGGCGAGGAATTTCATTAGTTATATTCGGGCCAAGAGATTTCCAGTGACAAAGTCTGCACATGGTATCTGTTAACTTTGAAGTTGTCGGGGGCTTTTCAATCAATGCGTCAAATTGATGAGGTGCCTGTAGTTCTTTCAAGTAGCCAGTGAGAGCAACAATAGGTGTCTGAGAATTGGAGTTCTTTGTGTTTCGTATCATTCGAGCAACATCAGCCCCGTTGATTTGGGGTAGCTTAAACTCCATGATAATAAGATCAAATTGAATTTCACCCATAGCAAAGCGCACAGCTTCAGCTCCATTTGATACAGTGATGCTTCGACAAAGTAACTTTTCAAGAAGCTTCTCCATAACCATCCGAGTAACAGGATGATCCTCACATATTAGGACATCTAAAGGCCTGTAGGAAGGATGGTCGATTGAGCATATCTGCGATAACCGCCTAGAACTTTGCCGTCGACGCTGAACACGTAAGAGTGCTGTTTCTCTATCACCTTCAGTATCCGATGAAGATGGCGATATCTCAAAGACCTGACTTCGCCTGTTTCTACGAGCAGAAAATATTTCAATTGGTAAAGAGCTATTAGATTCTTGAGAGTCAACAGTCAACGAGCGAGATCTATTCGAATAAATTCCAGTTTGTGCTGAATTGATCGTTTTGGGGGACGAGGTAATCGCAGAAGGAGACAATGTAGTGGATGGTGAGCTTTTAATCGGAGATGATACCCCAGATATTTGCTTTTGTATATTAGCTGTCATCCGAGGGCCTTCAAAAATGTTTCCATGAGTAGATGAACTCGCTGAGTTGCATGTGAGGCTAGTTGATGTGCTTGATATTGTGCGACGATTTTCTGCGTTCGGGCCAACAACAAATGAAACAAGCATTGGTGAAGAGGGTCGAGACGCTTTGTTGGGTGAAGCACTGGCTTGATTGATTCCCGATGGAGATGATGAGCGCAGCGGGGGAACTTTTGCGCCCGTTTTGTTCTTCTGGACTGAGTTTTGAAGAAATGGACTACATTCTATCGTTCCACCTGGTGATATGGCACTGTTTAGGCCAGAAACTGGACTAATATTGGCTGGTTTACTCTGAATTGCCATTGCTTCTGCTCGAAGTTTTTGAATGACGTCTTTATTTGCCTTTTCTAAAACGGGCAGGTTCTTAAAAGTGAAGTTCCCAAAATCATCGGCTATGAGAGGTTCACTGAGTCTCTGACTTTTCATATCACGCACATGAGGTGGTATATGTAATGGCATCATATTTCGCTTCATCGAATTAACTTGAGATCGAACACGGGAGAGTGCATCGTGCGGCCTTTCGTGATATTCAGAAGCCACAGCTGAATTTGTAGGTGATGTTTTATCTTCCATCTCTTCTGCAAACGACTGTAGAGTAGCACCACGAGAATCAAAGTATTCGGTATCTTCAGGATTTTCTGGAGCCGGAACGAATTGAGCATCATCTTCAAGTAATTTATCCCAAGCAACGCCTTCAAACCATGGATGGGCTTGAATCTCATCTGCTCCACACTCGTACTTGTCATTACTATTAGAACCGATACGTTGTTTGGGATCTAGGCATAAAAGTTTATTTACCAAGTCTCGTGCTTCTATGGACACATTGCATTCGTTTTCATCGGGCCAGGAAATTCTTCGGGCAAGGATATTCTCAAAAACTTTGTCTGGTGTTTCGGCATGAAATGGAGGGTATCCATGAAGAAATTCGAAAAGAATACATCCAACGGACCACCAATCACTTGTTTCATCTTGACCCACACCCTTTACAGTTTCAGGAGCCAAGTAGTCTGGAGTTCCGACAAAGCGTCGATTATTATCATCTGGATCAAACAGTGCCATTGGAGGTGGCATCATATTTTTCGTGTGTGGGACATTTTTTTGCTCGCAGGCATGTTGATTACTGATAGAATGAAGGAGAGTATGCTCATTTGAAAACCCCTCTTGTTCACCCTGCTCTGTTTCCGCTGGTATGCGTTGTTTTATCGACTTCTGACTGTCAGAATCATTGAGGGAGAAACTACTAAAGATCTGATGCAAGGTATCGCCACTATCACTTCGACCAGATGCACGTCGGGAAAGTCTTTTTGACACACCTTCTCGATTGAGATTAAAATATGAGGTCCCTATTAGAGAGTGCTCAGATGTTGACTGAGAAGATGAGCAAGGTGAATTATTGCTTTGAAAGTCCAAAGATGTTGACCGGGAGGAGCTAAGGGAAGTTGCTCGAGCAAAAGGACCCTGCTTAAAAAGATCTGGAGTGCTATCATTTGTGTTACCATCTAAAACACGCTTTTGACGACCTATCAAACCCATTCTAGAGAGACCAAAATCAGTCAGTTTTAAATGTCCTTTCTGATCAATTAGAAGATTATCAGGTTTCAGGTCACGATGGACTATCCCTCGGCTATGGAGATACTTTACACCTAAAATAACTTCACCCAAATACTTCTTTGCCCAGTCTTCTGGAAGACCACCTAAAACTTTGATTAAAGCTGCACAGTCACCTCCGTTTAGATATTCCATTACCAAGTAGAGGTACTCCTTACTTGAAAAGGTCCAGTATAATTTGGCGACAAGATCGCTCTCGCTTTGTAGCATCATTATTGCACGTTCGGCTTTGACATTTGTAACTTGATTCTTAGCCACCATGTCAGCCTTTTTCAAAACTTTGATGGCATAGTAGTCGCCTGTTGACTTTTTCTTGGCAAGATAGACACTCCCAAAAGCACCTCTACTGATTGGCTTAATAACCTCAAAATCTTTTATGGATGGTTGAGCGGCACGTGCTTGGGGAACTCCGACTGATGAAAGACGAGGAGACTGAGGCGGTCGGGACGGGTCTGAGCCTGCAGCAGAAGATTGTCGCCTATGATGATGAGGTAGAAGCGCTGGAGAGCTAAACTCACTTGCAGTATGCATTGGAGATACGACTGGCGATGCAAAACCTTCATGAGCAATCGCTAAAGAACGAGGCTTATTTATTCGAAGAGGTGATGAAGGTTGAGTGTGTCTGACAGGCGATTCTTGTCTACGGGGTGATGAGCTGCCAGGAAGAATTATACTTCTACGTTGACGTTGTCGGGTACTTGCCGCGCGTCGAAGATCGTTTATCTCGGATACAGGAGAATCAGTTCTTGTCACCCGCGAAATTAATGATAAAGACCTTACACTTCCATCACTATCGCCACCAGGATCACTTTCGAATAGAAGTGAGTGTCGATGAGCGTCATAATTATGTGAATGCATATTGTGATATCCAGCTTGAGGTCGTAGTATAGGACATTCTTTAGGACTACTTGACCTAGTAGACGAATTGGTGGTAGGCGAAAGGAGAGTTTCTCCATCGCGAGCTGGATCTGTTTGAAATTCATGTTGAGGATCGCTGAGACAGCAAGTATTGACCTCTGTTTCCTGTGTTCTAACCTCCTCATCTGAATCAGATAGATATTCGGTAGAAATTCCTGTAGATTTTCGAATAGCCTCATCAATACATTCTTGAACTAGAACAGAGAACTCAATGCGAATACGTTCCGAATACTCAATTATTTGACGATAGCGTAGAACAGCTTCAACTTTAGCTCTTGCAACTCTTTCTGTATCAGCACAGAGTAACGCTAGTCCCTGTTCTTCATCAAGAGCATTGGTGCATGGGGATTGCCACTGTATGACCTGGGAAATTCGTCCCTCCGACTGTGGAGATTGAACGCGAAACTCGCCTAAAGAATTCGATATTTCTTTAAACGCGGGTGTACTTATCTCTAGAGAGGTGTCACACAAGTCTAACAGAAGCTCAACAATTCTGGCCAATGGACGTCTGATTGCGAATAGATTTTTTCGTGAGTACGTATTTGCGCTGTTGGTTGTTTCCCTTGACCGCCCAGTGGTGATTCCTGATGCTGAGTTTCCAGAAGAAGATGCACTGAACCCTATTGGCATATTTTTATATTCGATGAGAGATGATAGATGGGTAGTGTTATCTCCATTGCCTGGTCTTGATTTTCCTGCTTCAAAAGCATCAAGTATTTTTACAATTGAGTGACGATGCTCCAAAAGATTTTCTTGACTTAGTTGTACCTCCATCTCTAACCGGTGCTCTTGAAGACAGAGCTCTGTGTGTTTTTCAAACCACCATGGTGGTATGTGACGCTCACAAATTCGACATAGAACTGGAGGTGGCGGTGAAATAGATGAAGGATCCTCTACATTGGTTTCGGCAATGCTTGTCAGATAGCTAGCTAAAACCTCTGCTCCGGATCCTAAGGATTCGATGATAACATCTGGCAAATCTATCTGAATTTCGCGGGGAGCAATCCACGGTCGGATCATCCACATAGTCTATTTCCAGTGTAAGTATAGTATAGATTTTGGTTCTTAAATTACTCACATGAGTTGTTTCACCTGTCTCGCTATGCTGCCCTTCAAAATCAGAGGCTCGTGCTGTAACCAATATACCTTGACCTTCTAAGCAAATTATCGGAGAGTTTCTCGGATTCATATCGTCGTAGTCGTGAACAATCGCTTGACCATGATACTCAGAGCTAGCGAGCTTCGAAGAAGGGCCTAGCTGTACAGAAAACCTGATAAAATGACTTCTCGAGTTGTCTTTTTTCATCTTGTCAATTGCCTCGGAAAAAACATGTTTATTATCGCTTGTCAAAAGGTCCTTGATTTGTTTTCCGGTGACAGACTCTTGACTAGTACCGATAACGTCAATCCACGAGGGGCTGACCCAGCGGATAACTCCATCCAAACCTAGGTCTAAGATTACGTTGAGGGTTTGTTCTACCGCTTCCTTTAGATCCTCTCTTTCCTCACGAATATCAGCATTCAACGACCATCCCACTTGGGCTCCAAGAAGAGCAGGCGGCGCCTGAATCGCGAGCTGAGGTTTAGACATTTCTATGCTGTAGAATAGGTACAAAAATGATTCCTAAGAATCAGGCGTGGTGTCAACATTGACCGTGGTAACTTGTGTCCGCCAGCTCTACTGAACCTAATAATCCCTGGATTATTCGTAATCTTGCTGCTGCCACTCACTGGGCCGGCTAAGTCGAAGCCTCAATTTGGAGGTCTAGATAGACGGCAAGTAGCCATAAACTAGCAATGAGGGAAGTTAAGAGACACCATGCTGATTGTAATTGTCGAGCGGTCCGGGTTGGGTGCTAGGCGACAAGAAAGAAGATTTGAAGTGTATGCACCGATCCAAACAGATCTACCGACTAAATGAGGCAGTCAGTCCTAACAGAATCTTTATCAAGAAATGAATTGAGTGAGATAGATAGGAATTGCACCTCTAATACAGTAATGAATCAGTAGGTGATAGGATTTTTACAGGCTCAATCAAGGGTTGATAGTTTATCTTGACGGGCCAGTTTGAGCCAGGCTCGAACTCTATTCCGTTCAGGCCTCAAGAGAAAAATCAGGCCAAATGTTTGAGATATTGAGTCGGGTGGATGTAACAAAGTAAACGAATTAAGAAGTCGGAGATGTTCACGGGGCCATATTTATGTGTACAGTAATCTGAAGCCGATAAGTAAACAATACCGAGCTGATATTTTTTCATTATAGTTTAAGATTTTGTAGAAAAGTCCACGTCCTCCCACCCTATAGGCTGGGGCACTTATTTCTGAAGCCGGCAGATCCTGACGCGAAACAAATCAATTATTGGAGGAAATATTCCGGCTCTTCTTTACACATCAGTTATTAGCGCAATATTAATAGTCTATAAACTACGGAGGGAGGGTATGGACGAGCAAAGTGAGAGATTCTAGTTCTTCAATGTCAAGATAAGAGACCTATATTGCGACCCCACCTCACTGCCAGTCTTGGGGCATCTCCCCTAAGGTTTGTTGGTAAGATACTCATACGCACTGAAATTTCTAATTACTACGGCCACGGGCTCCATCTCGTTTACTCTTTGCATGCACGCTCTTTGTCACATAACACAGATGGATTTCTATATTCGTATACAGTCTTAATTCGCATTTTCATACGAGTATTGGGTGGCCTGAGAATCTGTTTAGATGAAACATGAGGCCACAATCTCAGATTCAGGTACGTCTTTTACGCTTTGCGCAACGATAGGAGAATGGATCAAAACAATTGATAGGGTGGTTATGAGACTATCTCATTCTTCTATTCGAAAATCATAGTAGTAGAGGTTAGAGGTGCGAGATTGATTATCTTCATGAAGCAAGATGATGCGCAATCGCGAATATTTTGAAGAGGATTGAAACCATTTATTCCTGGGGGTTAAATCGAATATATCATTCAAATCCAGCTGGCTTACAACCAAGTAAGCAAATTAATTATTAATTACACCATGAGTAAAGCCTATTGCCACAGACGGAAAGAATATTCAACGCTGGAATCTCTTGGCCTCAAGTTGCTCTGCTGTCGACCTGATATTTCACCTGCTGATTTGTCGTTATCTGTGACAATGTAGCATTAACGAGCGGCAACTCAACCGATTGGTTAGTTCTGAATAAAGTGCCGTCCAGTGTGAGCGGAGAATAAGTTTCTGTCTTTGCATGAATTACTCGTTGGGCTGTTAATAGCTATGCGATCAAAAATTTTGGGGATACGTTGCTCTCTTGTGCGAAACTTCTCCCCTGTTACCATCTCTGTCTCTCTTTGTTCGGTTTGTATTGCATCTACATTGACTTGAAGAACCGGTCGGCCATGAACAGGCACCCAAAAATACACGAACGATGAGAGGTTTTCTCAATCAACCGAATCTGATTATTCTCTACCAATTCTTTCCCCGAATCACGATAGGCACTGTCGTTGATGTACCGTACTGTTGTGCCCAGTGGCATGAAAGGGATTACACCGGCATTAATTTCTGATAGATTAGTCCCATCAATAGCTCTTCCAGTAGATTAAATATACCTCAGCAGTTTTAAGTCCCTATATCGAAATAGAAGACCCGCACATCTCGGTAGCCAGATGATCTTAATTTAAGGCAGCGGATTCCGCGCGCTTCTAATTTAATCGTCAATGCATTAACAGATGTGAAAAGAAAAAGCCAGTAGATGGCGCTCTGAAACCCTTCATTTCTGCAAAAATATATGGATCAGCTGAGGATCAGAAAAATTACCTCACAATAGAGGTTGAGTTTTATTGAGTGCTCTTTGAAGAGGCAATAAGATGTTTGATATTGTCGACGCTGGCTAGGATCCATGGGATGGATGACAGCAGTTCAGGTTAGTCTTCAAGCACCTTGGAAATGCACCAAAAAAAGTTTATAGCAGCCTTGGCCTGTCCAGAGCGAATGTGTAAGCCAATCTTTATCTAGAGATGTCTTCTAACTCACTCTTACACATTTTGTTTATGATTGATGAATGCGAAGATCTTGCAATACCAATCAAGATCGGAATTTCGATAAGACTTCTGCGAGACCAGGTGACAATATTTTGAAAACCTAGCAGAGGGCCGAGACACCCTGTTCATGCTAATTATAAACCCTGTATAACAGCGACCCTGCCACAATCAAGATCCAGCCAGGAACTGGGCACATGATGAAATGTTAATGAAGTTTCTGATGGTCACACGCTAGATAAAATATTGAAAATTTTCTCAACAGCAAATGAGGATCTGGCAGGGAATTCGTTTCCTCATCTCATAATTGAACTTGTCACCGTCAAAACGCTGCTTAACACAATGATTTTTCCTTCACCTGCCAACTCAAGTCTCAGTTTGTAGAGTTCGCTCTATCCGAAGATGAACCAAGAGTTCCCATTTTAATTTAGATGCTAGTTCACTGACTAATTCTTTATTTGGGTTCGCGCGGCGGAATTTAAAACTAGAAAATTTTCTTACTCAGAACAATTTATATGGATCTCCTCTTTTATTGTCAGATTCCCAGGTGTCGACCTTAATACTTGGACAACATGATAGATATTGAGATTGATTATCTTTACCCGGGCAGCTGTGACATTATGCTCAGTCGAAAGGATTCGCCTAAGGGATCTGGGATATTTCGCATGGCAACAACTACGGACAAATTGGATACGTTTTCCTCCTGGTGCAAATCGCAACACGACATTCAACCTGCAGAAAGTTTCTACTTTCTAAGCAACTGGTTTTCCCTACGCATTAGGATAGCTCGTCATTCTCCCGACAATCTTTATGCGATAATAGATGACAGTCAGCAAGTTTTCATTCAGTGGCAGCGGGATTTCACGCCTCCGAAGTTCTCCATTGTTTTTCCAGCATTTTCGGGCATCAAAACTAGATTTATCCCAGCAAATCATACACCGCAAAATTAACTACTCTGTCAATGCCGAGAAAAATCCTTGATATACCTTTAAAACATGAGATCCAAATAGATGTGGGCATTGATGCTTGTTAACACATCAACCGCATGAGCGTAGACAGGTTGCCTGCGTTAGAAATATCAAGAGCTGTTACCTACAATGATCTACCCAAGATTGATCGTAAGTACATAGCACTATATGATCTTGAAATTTTTTATGTTGATCTTGACTCAAAACTCTCCTACTCAATCACATCGTCCACATTCGTTGCAATTGACACAGTTGCGTCCTTAAACGAAAGAACGAGATATGGTTTTCTGTAGCCATCTAGGATTTGTTTCGTTGATTCAGTGTGAATTCGGATCAGTTAGCCTGCGGTCATAATAAAAATATCATGCCCATATGACCAGAAGTTATATGTGAGTAACAAAAAAACAGGTTACAAGTGTATACATGCCAATTGACTCGATAAATGTGCATAGAAAACATAAGAGCCAGTAGTATCTACAGGGTCAGTGTAAGAGGAACAATATACCCAGAGGGTTGAATCAGCCAAAAATTGTACCTTCATTGTATCGACTTTCGTTTTAGGAGTATCTTCACCTTGTCCGACTTTTTATTTTAAGGCAAGATGTTTCATTAGGGCCGCAGATATTCTCCTATAAGCAATTTTTACTCTCTCGCTTACTCCAGAAACACCACCCAGGTCACATCTATTGTGGGGGCAAGATTACATAATGATTTCAAGTGATTCCACGTGGATCGTTACTAAGCGAAATTCATACAGGGTGGCAGGGGAAATTTTCACATCGACATCGTCAGTCGTTGGTAGGGCGCGCCCTTATTTTCCCCCACCTCGCTTATTTTATGTACTTTATGTCTTTTACAAAAAATGCATATTATTTGTACA
>MCBS01024376.1:0-10746 GCA_003611235.1 Golovinomyces cichoracearum
AGCGACCCAGACTCTACTTGGAAGATCAGCCTGGACAGCTTACCATTAAGCCATCCGACCCCAGACTGAGGGTATGTTCTACACATGTCGAATTTACATATGTTTGAGCAGCATTACACTATACATTATCTGTACCAAGCCATCAAACTTCTATTTCCCTCGAGGTCTAGCAAACTAGCTCTGTGTATAAAATACAATCACTCACGGCGGCGATGTGCTCTATTTTTAAGCAGAACTAGTGAAAAAACTTGGTCAAATTTTCAAAAATGTCTTAGCGATGGAGTCGCACCATGATTGAGATTATAACCTCGTCGTAGTCTCAGTACTAGAAACTTCTGGCCCCGTCTTTGATCTTTTCTCTTAGAGATGCCTGATCCAAACTATTTCGACTTATCAACATACTACTTGAATATGTTACCTTTACACCTCAAGATAATAATACACAAGACTTCATGGTTCCACGAGGTTAACTGCGTTTGAATTCACGATGCCCTGAATACACTGAATAACAAAAAAATCACTGTGTATGTTGTTTAGCTCGATGGAACAAAAGACCTTAGAGATCTAATTTTCTCCCGGAAAGATTCACATAGGATAGCGAAATTTGAGGTTTAGTCAGGAAGGAAATATACTTTAATGCTATATATCTAGATTCAGATCGTGATGCTAACGATTCTAAGGGAATCGTGTGCGCCAGAAAATCTCATTCGCGGAAGATGTAAATGACTATTGTGACACGCACGATGGTCGATCTTCATGCTCGCATGTTGGTCTGAGACCTCGACGTATACTCTGAGAAAACCAGATTCACAAGTCGCATTACAATATAAGAGTTTTAAAACTAAACTTTATGCGAAGGTCTAAGCCTAGGACGAAGGAATCATTTTAGGGTAATCTTTTTTTAGCGAGATTCTCACTTAAGTGAGTATTAGCTTCTGAAGGAGGTGAGGATATCGCAATGCACAATACCTCGGGCGAAATTTACAAAAAAATCTCACAGCGTCATTGATCAGCTCTCCAGTTGGATAATCATATGTATATAATATACTTCTTTCAAGCCAAAATAGCGATTGGTTCATTTCTGCGCTACAAACCTACAGTACAGCTACAAGACTTCCGCTTAGAGTGGTAGGTTTAGAACAATCTCCTTGATACAATCTTTAATCCGGACATCTTCGAACAGGAGATAGGTTTTTACACCAAGTATTGAGAGTACTTTCCATTTTTGTACACTGTCCACTCAATGAGATTACGTTCCGAGACCGGAAATTTTTTTAGAATGGCAATTCACAGACGATAAGGAGAATGAACGTCTAGTCACCCAAGATTCGCGATCTCTTATTCAAAATCTAAACTAATGTAATATCTAACATTGAGGCAGTTCCCAAAACAGGTAAAGTTGTATCATTAAAAGGATAAAAGAAATTACAATTCAGCTGTATTAAATCACGTTGAACCCTTTAATGATGGTCAAAAAAACTTGAAGATTAGTAAAGGTGTTTAACTATTGAGCATGTAAGCTTGCTAGAGCATAGCAAACGGAGTCCTTCAGTGATGCACGAACAAAGTTCACATTTGAGTTTTAGAGATATCAATTTTGGCACCGTGTTGCAAGTAAAGCTGGGCAAAATATTGACGATTCATAACTGCCAGAATACTACTAGAAAGACGCGAGACATTCTCTTTTCAGGTCAAATCTGTCAAAGAGACATCAAATAATCTCAACGAGACAGTAATATGCTCACGTTCAGGTCGATGTATCTCCGAATTATTGTCTCGTTCACTTCTGATTGTTATGGATTTATGTCAAGCACAACTTTTGATCACGGTCTTCTTTCTTGATTCGCTATCAGCTTTTAAGTTCATTAAATATGCCACAATCTGTAGACCTCGAAATAACTCTCGAGTAAATAGCCGAACACCTGAAGTTTTTGGTGGTCAATAAACTTCGACGCGATTAAGATTTAAAGAATTGTTATACTTAAACGAATTCGAAATTATTTGCTGTCATTTTTTCTTGTTCAAGATCTGTCACTCATGCAGAATCTGATCTTAAGTTTCTCTTATGTCTCTTGATTCAGCATACAAGTTTTATCTCTACTTCTTACATCTGTTCCAAGCGTTAGAAAAACACGTGCTGTTAAGGTGCCCTCTTCATCGCCACAATGCCGCGCCTTCCTCTTGGGCGTTCCTATCGAATATGATAAGAGCCTAGTGTGTTCCTTCTTGACTAAAATCACTGTTATTATGTACAGATTTTCTACTCTTGTTTCTTCCTAAATATAAAACTCACCAGCATTGAGCCCAAGACACTCGCGATATCTCCCTCAGACCACAATACATCACTTTGCAAAAAGACACCAGTATCTTGTGAATAATAAGAAATCAACATAGGATGTCTGGAAACACATCTTCTGGGTCGCCTCAGCCACGTCAAGTGACAGATGGTAGAAGTAGCTCTCAAGCAAATAAAGGACTGAATGAGGATAGTTTAACTATAAATCTCGTAAGTTTCTACATCAAAACCTATAGCTATCTTAGATTTCGTACAGAATAACATCTTAAATCACGCATCAGTTGGATTTTTCGTTGATTCTTGTTTAAAATTCCGTGTAAAACAGAAGTTTTATGCTCAATTGAATTAAAGAGCTATACTCTAAGATTATTGCTATTCTTCTCAGCGTCTGCTGACACTTCTTCGACAGGAAAAAACTACAGCTCCATTGAAAAAGTCAGTAACTGCCTTGTCGTCAAGTAGACTGGGAAATCGGGCAGCCCCAAAAGTAAGCCGTTATATGCAACAGTGAAGTAAATCTTACAGCATGTACTCATAATTTTGCAGAAGCTAAAATTAAATCACGATATCTCCTCGGAATCTCCAGAATCCAATCCCATGGAAAAGTTACTAGCAAAATTATCCAAGCAACATGCCGCTATCAGTCAGCAGCACGCGGCGCTAAAGTCATCTGATGAAATTACTTCATACTCTCATATCACTGAATACGTATCACCTTCAAGCTCCACACCAGTTACTCCAGAGCTTACAGAACCTTACAACAGGACAACGGCGAATAGCTCTTCCAGTGAGGTCGGCGATGTTCGGTATGTACCAAACATTGTGGAACTCACCCGACTCAAAATAGAGCTTGAAGCTGCAAAGGGGAAAATAGCTCGCATGGATCAAGAACTTGCCCAAACCCGTATTACGAAGCATACACTCGATCAAGCCATTGGTAGTGCCTCTGAGGTGGATTTCCCACTCAACAATTTTTCTGACAAGAATTTTGGAAATTTCCAATCTTCTTCTAGCGTACCACCTTCTCTTTTGCATCATGATAACTCCTGGGCTGTGAAAGATGATAGTCGCTCTGAGACCAGCGAGTCTCTCTCAGCTAGTGGCTTCAATCGTTCTCGCAATATATGGGGTAATGTCACAAAACCAGTTTTCAGTGGCATCCAACCAGGAGCTCAACCTTTCCAGCAAAATTCTGCTAATTTTGACCATACACAGTACATGAGCCGCAACTTTGGTCAGCCATTTGTTGAGACTCCCGTAGCATATTCTGGCCCTCCGGTCAGTAATTTTCGATGTGACCGAATGATGCCAGAGTCAGAAACTGTACTTAATCAGTCTCCGAATCGCCGTGCCCTTGTTGGGGGACGCTTTAATAACCGGAGCAATGTTTTTCTCCAATATTCTGGGAGTAATTGCTCTATTGACGGTTTTACTAACGGTTCAGTCGGCAGTATGTCCGTTTCTAGTAGCCAATCAGGACTGGGAACCGGATTAACTCCCAACATTAGCAGTGGCATGAACATGTATAACACTTATCAGCCTCAACCGATTGGAACACCACTCTCTCCTCATGCACCTGAATTCACGTCTTCAAGTTCTTACTGGAAGAGCGACGTAGGTTTAAACTCTAAAAATTTCACACTAGTACTTACCACAACAGGTCGTTGCTACAGAGGGCTCGACTTATCTACCAACAACCGAACCACTTAACTATAGACGTCTTCTTGATAGGACAGTAAATTGTAACTGGAATTATATAGTAGACAAAATTGTTTGTAATAACGATCAACAAGCCTCAATCTTTCTCCAACAAAAATTGAAAGTTGGGACCCCAGAGCAAAAGTATGACATTGTGGAAGCAATTGTTGCTCAAGCTTACCCTTTAATGGTTAATCGTTTTGGTAATTTCTTAGTTCAGCGTTGCTTTGAACACGGAACTCCTGCCCAAGTTATTAAAATCGCCGAGGCCATCCGTGGCCAAACTTTAAACCTCTCTATGGATGCTTTTGGCTGTCATGTTGTACAGAAAGCTTTTGATTCTGTACCCGAAGACTACAAGGCAGTTATGGTTCATGAACTTCTTCGTCGCATCCCAGAAACGGTGATTCATCGCTACGCTTGTCATGTCTGGCAAAAGCTCTTTGAGTTGCGTTGGACCGAGTCGCCACCACAGATAATGAAGTTTGTTAACGATGCATTGCAAGGCATGTGGCACGAAGTCGCTCTTGGTGAAACTGGAAGCCTAGTCGTTCAGAATATCTTTGAAAACTGTCTTGAACAGGATAAGGTAATTTTTGAATATCCGTCCTTACTGTGGCTAATAAGTTCCCCCAGCGTCCTTGTATCGAAGAGGTTCTAGCCAGCATCGATATAGTTGCTCATGGTCAATTCGGAAACTGGTGTATACAACATATCTGCGAGCACGGTGTACCAGCTGATCGTAGTCGTGCCATTGATCATGTCATTCGTTATGCTTCTGAGTATAGCATGGATCAATTTGCATCTAAAGTCGTCGAAAAATGTCTCAAAATTGGTGGGCCCGAGTTCCTTAGTCGTTATCTTGATCGTGTCTGTGAAGGCCGTCTCGATCGTCCCCGTATTCCCTTGATTGATATTGCCAGTGATCAATATGGAAATTATCTGATCCAGTACATACTTACACATTCCAACCCGCAACACCGTGAAATCGTTGCTCAACATATTCGGAAACACATGGTATCACTTCGAGGCTCTAAATTTGGCTCTAGAGTTGGTATGCTATGCACTAATCCTGCAATTCAGACTCGGCCTGGTCCTGGTGTTGGCCCGGCGATGGGCGTTGCACAATCACGTACAGGATTAGGCCCCCAACAAGGCCCCCGTTATGCTAATACCTATCGCTAAAGTCCTCAAACAAATCGCTACGCTTTCACATTTTTAATTATCAAATGCCTTGGTTCAGTCAATTTGATCGGTAAATGATATATCACTTTACTGAAAACCCATACAATACATTCAATCGGATTATGACTTGTCACTTTCGATTTTCACATTTATGTGGGTGTTATAGATTTACCACACTAATACCCATGGAATGATTAATAGTTATTCTCTTCTTAAAAGCAACAGATAAATTTCAATACAAGTCGACCCACGATATTCCATTGTTCTTTATAAAAATTTCTTCATTGACATATTCTAAGATTACAGATTATCCTACCATCGATGGTGATTTGGACACACCATGCTTATATTTTTTGCGATTCGCCGGTTGGTGCAGTGGGTGGTAGTGCTCGAGTTTAATTTTACAGCCGTTGGAACATCGGCTATTCAAATCATGTAACTCTTTGGTTTTATCGTCAAGAATCCAGAGTCTGAGACACAGGATCACACATTCATTTTGATCAGCAGATAACACGGAGGAGAAGAATGGATGGACATTAAAAACTATTAGTTTTTTTGATCCCAAAACTGTATCTAAAAAAATCGAACAATTAGCCTCTCAACCCTAGACGTAAATTTTGTAATAACCTGAGTGTTGAGTGTAATAATAGAGGAATCGTCTTAAATACCCAAATGGAGTCATGCTCAAATTGTTAAAAGATTTAATGACAAGAATCGTTGCAATAAGAATTATCTTTCATGATAAAGATTACTAAGGCACCTCTTAATGAAAAAATTAATACGCAACTTTTTTCTATCTTCTAATTTTCATGCCTAATCAAGGAAGATTTTGCTCAATGAAGATTTTAGAATTTTTTTGTCTAGTTCGGAGGAATGCAGGATCTTCCTGGGTAGCTAAAATTAAAATGTACCAATGCATTTTTATTATCTCTTTACTATTTATCCCATGGTTTCTTTCGTTTCGGAGCTGTAGCTACACTAGCTTGTTCAGGAACTATGGTTGGAGGGATGTCACAAATCCCAGGTATTGGCGCGTTGCTAGTTATGAGTTCAATAATATGAGCGAATGATGGAGGATATGGAGCAGATCTATTAGATGTAGTCTTTAATGAAAATAACCCAGGTTGAACATCAGCTGAGTTTTGATTGAGTGGCGATTTTGACGATCTCTCCTCTGTGATCTCACTCACAGGATGCCGGATTTCTTTTTGAAGTAGAAATGATTTATAACCTTCAAAGGAAATAGGAATAGTTGTTTTCCGAGAAAAGTAAAAACATTGGGCTCGCAAGGTGAGATCAAATATTTGTGAAGGTATGGGGTTTGGTCCAAGAATAGCTGATAGTCCACCCTGGTGGACTAATATTAAGAATACTTCATTGACACTCAAGAGCCACTGGAAAGATTATTCAAATTACTTACTTGAAATTCTTTATCTTGATCCCATGGATACTCATCGAGTTGTCGGTACATATCAATTTCCTCGCTGACAATAGGCGGGACTATTGACATTTTGGACGAAGGAGAAGTTTAATCTGTCTCGAGCAGGTCTCGTCTATTGTTAATCAGGCTTAGCGTAAATCATCTTGGAAATTAGCCGATTTAGGGTCACACTGTTCTTGTCCCACTCTTCAATTACTGTTTAAATACTCAGCATCCGCTTCTAATGAGCGACATTTACCTTTACAACCTTCTAATCAAATAAAAAGCATTACCGCACATTAATTTTAACTTCTTCGTCGTTCTTCTCTATAAAACAGACCTCGTCAAGTAAATCACTCGGAATGGCTGAGTTTATCGGGTAAGCTCTACTATGGAGCCTCAAATATCCAGAAGTCTCACTGACGGTCTCTACAAGCACGAGAATATCCTTAGTTTCAAACAGTGATATTCGGTACTATAAAAACAACTTCTAATAAAACTTTAATCTAACATTGTACCAGTTACGTCGGTACCCTCCACGAAATAAACTCAGAAAATTCTACTGTCGCTCTTGAAAATGTATCGATGCTAGGAACAGAGGGTCGGCGGCCGGACAATGAGGTTCCGGCCCTTGACAGCATTTACGAATATATCCTTTTTCGTGGCACCGATGTAAAAGATCTGCGGATTGAAGAGGCCCCGGCCCTAAAGGAGTTCAAACCGCCACAAATTCCTAATGATCCTGCCATTCTTGGAGTAAGTCTATATTCAAAGCCTTTTATTTTTCCTAAGCATCGTTTTCTTATGATGAAAATTTCGGATATTATTATTTTGTCTCCAAGAGCGCAAAATCATGTGGACATCTCCGTTGCCTTCCTTCTGATTCAAATTAACCATATTAAAATTTCAAAATCCGTGGCTGTAACAAACTATATTCTAAAAATTCTGTTGTAGAGCGGCACACATCCAAAGAATCTGATGCGAACTCAAAATCAACAATACAATGTTTCTACACATGGGCAAACTCAACAAGCACTATTACCTTCCCAGAACCCTCAACCAATAGGAACACCGGGTCCTGCATATCCGCAGCAAACCCAGTACCCGCAATTTTATCCTCCTTCTGGATGGGGTCGTAGCGCACAAATAGGATCTAGTGGATACGCCACAATACCTTACGGTGGTCCGCCTGATTGGTATCCTGGACAGCAACAGGATTTCATTCCTAGCTCGCAATTTGCGCCGTATTCATATGCGACAGAACAAACAGGTTCGATCACCCAGCAACAAAATATCAATGGTAATAAGCCTCTTCCAATTGGTGTTAGTGCAAATAAGAAGCAAGCCACAGCGACCCAACAAAATAAAAAGGGCGATGATCCTCAAAACTTACCCAAGGCTGAGGTACCAGCTATCCACAATCAGACAGCGCCAGTACCAACGTCTGCACAAAAAGAATCTAAAACTAACTCCATCTCTGCCTCGCCATACTCTATAAATAAACAAGAACCTCCCATCTCCGTTGATCCAATTAAGTCCATTCCGATCGGTCCAAAAACAACCCGAATTAAACCTGTCTTGCCTCTAAATAATAGCTCTATTCCTAAAGAATCTCTTAGAACAAGCCCCGAAAACTCATCAAATATTAAGAAAACAGATCCTGCAGCAAGTCTACGGGAGGCCACAAAAACGGCATCCGCTGCTGTCGCGGCAGCAATGGCACGACTTCCTAACACGAATAATGATAGTGCTACGAGCAACGAGAAGGGATCCGGCAACCAAACCAGGAATATAAGAAAGCCGAGTCTATCTGACTCAGGTGCTAATAAAAGCAATCGTGGTTCCCACAAACCTCATGGATCTAGATTTGTGGTACGTGGAGCTTCGTCCAAGGTTGAAATACCAACAGGAGATTTTGATTTTGAATCAGCAAATGCAAAATTTAGCAAGAAAGATCTTATAAATGAAGCCATAGCCGGCTCCCCAACAAATGGTAAACCCAACGAATCTCTGCTCGAGCCGCAGATTCCAACGACTTACAACAAAACAAAGTCGTTCTTTGATAATATATCAAGTGAAGTCAAAGATCGTCAAGAGACTGGAAACTTAAGACCTGGTGGACGAGAGTGGCGCAGTGAAGAACAGAAAAAGAACTTGGAGACCTTCGGTCAAGAGTCAATTGACAATGGCGAACGCGGTGGCTATCGTGGTCGTGGCCGAGGTAGAGGTGGATATCGAGGGCGTGGCTACAACAGAGGCCAGTTATCCCGAGGTCGTGCGAGCTTCCAAGGTCGAGGGAATGCACAAATTGCGTTCTAAAAATGGACTCAAAACCCTTCTAACGAAATATATCTCTCGCTCCGGACAACTTCAAAACAACAGATGTACAAAAATCAATTCTCTTATCAACAACTTCGGCTCAAATCATTACGTTATCAGATACCTCTATAAGCTATGTGTGGCTTGTTAGATCAGGTATACCCTGCCAGTCTAATTTAAAAAAAATAATAATTTTATAATGAGCTAAGACTCATATAGGTTTTTATTGTAAGTAAATGTCCTAGAAGACCTCAGGGTCGTAATTTTGTGGATCAAAGTTACCTTATTTCAATTCCATCTATAAATCATTTCAGTCGCATTCTTGGTTCTGACTCTATTTCCAAAGATCACTAAACTCAACGGAATTTGACGAGGGGTCGTTTATTTCATGAAACTGAATTTTTACCTCAGTTTTCTTTCTTACTATGAATGAAAACTCGTTGAAAATAAAGGGTGAACTATGCTCGAACTTCACTTCAAATAATCGTCTCCAACCTCAAGTTGAAAATTATTTCAGACGACATAAAAATGCCTCTCATCGTGAGCGCCCAAGAATGTTCAGGCCCTAGATATTTCTATATCTGATCTAGTAACTTTTCAAATTCACGTCTAAGGTCTTTGAATGACCCCTCGAGCACGGTATTCACCACAAGATTGTCAACTTTCTCAAGAGCCTCTTTGCGCGTATATTATTTAAATCAAAGGTCAGACTCTCAACACCTAACTACGAACCCTCAATGAACATCTACATTATAATCGGTAATTCATGAAACAAAGAATGATTGAAACTTTATCTGACTTTAAGCTAGTTTTATCTCAGACTGAACCCGCTAGCGCAGTAGCAAGTGAAAAAACAGCTTTCGAATAACTGTTTATGCCTAAGAAATTTCAAGTACGGATTACAATTTGAGCCCCTCAACTCAAGATAACTTTCATTTCCGAGAGAGGACAGATTAAAATATAGTTTCATTTTCCGATAAACCTGCTTAACTTAGTCGCAGGTTCTCTTAACATTGAATGAGCTGTCATTTTAATGACGGTAAATTAGGGACAATTGGACTGACCACCCTAGTGTACAACTTTTCCTTTATGTTTAAAAGGCCGTTATTTTCATGCGCATGTTACATTATTAGAAGGCCCCGAACTCTAACAATCAACCTATGTCCTAGATTAATTTGCGTCAAGAGAGATCGTTCAAGACGCTAATATATCTCTGATTGAAGGCAACTATACGTTTCAAATCCATGAAAACAAGCATAATTCATATCGGCTATTACGAGTAAAATGTTACGACATAGAATGATTGACGTGAAAGAGGACATGTTGGAATGATTTTTGATATTTAGACGAATTCACTTGTATCAATTTTCGGTCAACTCCTATAGTTATAATAAGATTGTTTCTGAATTCAAGAGATTATTCAGTGAATTTTTCTCTAAACGATGTATTCTGGTTAGGATCTCTAGCGAAATCAACAAGGAAAAGAAACTAGCGTGTGTGAATTCCCATGAACCTTTTTGTGATTGTCACAGACTTCTCTCAGGTCTTTAACTTGAAAACTAGAAAACATTCAGCAAAACAAACTTCCTCTTTCCTTTAAAGGAATAATTTATCAGTATCTGCTGCTTTTAAGAGTCAATAATAAAACTAATTGTTAATACAGTGGAGGCAACTGCATTAGAAAACAAGGCCATTTCCTGAGCATCAACCAATCAAGAGTGATCACGATAAGTGGGACCTCACTCCGTAGATGTACCTAATAACTTTATGTAGCTTCGTAGCGGGACGGTCCGTCCCTTAGATAGAACACAATCAATCAATTTAACCA
>MCBS01024377.1:0-10753 GCA_003611235.1 Golovinomyces cichoracearum
TTTTTGACCAGTCTAGTAGACTGTCCATTGTCAACAGTGTTGTCTAGGAAACAGACAATTAAAGGAATGTGGTGAAGATCTCTTTTCCGACGTTCCTCTCCCCCATGGCGAGAGAAATGCTTAAGTAATAATCATCTAAGCTAAACACGGTCGAACCATAACAGACAACGACTTCTCCCTCGGGTGACTAATTTGTGGTTGATAGAGCGTTCCAAATCCCCGGACAAGATAATCACGAGTGATAGTTGCAATCTGATCCGATAAGATGAAGTTTCAATGCTTGAAATGCATCTCCCTTTTCAATTCGCTCAATATGTGAACCCATATATTTGAGGTTACAAAAGATTAAGATGCTTAAATTTCGTAGGAAATTTCATGGAACTAAGTTTCATAATATAGTTAAAATGTATTAATTTTGATTCAGCTTTCTTGTCTGCATCCTTTCTTTGCCCAAATAGCATGTACTTGGAGAATTTTTAAATATGTAGCGTAAATGTGCTGCCGAACCTGCCTTATCCATGACTAATTTTAGCCTTCACAACGTTGGAATGATGCAACAGTATTGATAACCCTAAGTGATATTCGAGAAATCTATATAAAACTAAGCTCTTCCGTTGTTGCCCTCTGCCAAATTCATCAGATTATTTGAGGCCTTTCAAATAGCGTACGGAAGAATCTGATTAAGCAAAATTTAAATTACAGGTTTTTCAAGATCACCGTGGCATTTTCCTGATTACAACTATTGTTTGATCGTTTGAATCAAAAATTGTAGTTTTGCGAGCAAGTTTTTTGCAGTACAAAATTCTTGTCTTGAGGAATTCATTCTTCAAGTTCAATTACGTATTTAGACTCCCAAGAAATTATCTGCGGCAAAGAAGATTCAAAATGTAAGAAATCTGAAGAGGAGAGTTAAGTATCGTAACCATCAGTCATTTTAAATAGCAGCTCTTTCGAGGCAGAAGCTTTGACGCGTTTTATGCTCCATCAATGAAATACGTGATACGATCAGTCAATATGACAGTGAGTGTGTAGAAAATGCTAGGAGACTTATTTTTTAAATTCCCGATTGAAACATCCTAAGACCATCCGTGTTGTACATGATTATGTACACTATTTTTTGTTCCAAAACGTATATCACAAGCGAGTCGGTCATAATTTCATCTGATTTACCTTCAAAGACTTGTATAAACCTCCATATTTGTTAAGACCATATAAAATAGCTATTGTGAAGGGCTACATATTCTAGTAGTGGGCTGAAATAAATTAAACCGGTTTCATCGACATGGTGCTTTTGTGTGAGCACTTCTTGGCTGTTCAACCCGGATTTCTGGATCAAAAATTTTGTCTATCTGATGTGATTGCTCAACAACCACTTCATTCTGAAGCATATTCTGGCCTTGTTGGATAGTGCTTAACCATTCCTTCCTAATGGTGTCTTTTTGGCGTGCTCCCCTTTGACTTTGGTAGTTGTTCTCAGCTCGAATAATAGAATTCTCAGTCAACAAAAGTGCCTTATCATGGACCACTGTCTCCAACCCTTTAAGAAGGTGCTGTAAAGGCTCTGGATCTGAAGAAGTAAGTGATCTTCTTCTTTTGCGAAATTCGTTCAAGACAAAGTGAGCTTGCTTCTTCGCCTCAGGCAAAGTCTTTGGTATGTTGAGATTCCAAGAGGACTGGCTACTTTTTGAAGTTATGGCCTTAATCAATGGTCTAAACCGAGAAAGTATTTGATCAGAATCTAAAGGGACAAGAACAGTCGCTCTAAAGCCAGAAGTGATATTATTTCTAGTTATGACTAGCTGACGTGCTTCAAGGAAGGCTAGTAAGAACTCTTGTTTAAGTAGTTGATGCCAAGCCATAGCTTGTTCTTTATTTGAGAGCCATATGCCTTCTTGAGAGGCCAAAAATAGCTTAAATCTGAATACTGAAGGATATGAGATGTGTGGGCAAGCATAAAAAAGGTCAGGATCCTGTTCTGAAGGCAGAAACCCATGAATCTGGTAGTGTGGTGGCTACTATGGACATCAAAGACCAAGTTTCTCCAATGGTCATGAGAATGCTTGGTTTTTTCATCGAAATGATCGATCCACTGGGTATCAAGCTCATCATTTATTCGGCCATTGTCACTAACAGCAGTTTTCCACATCGCAGGAAGGCTAGCTTGGTACCTCTCTGCTTGATTATTCTTAGCAGCAAAGATGATGAATGGTGGTTTAGCCCAGCCCTTTGCATTCGCATCCTCAATTGTTGTAACCCACTCCCTGTTACCTGGCTATTTTTTCCTTGGTCTTCCCTTCCTCTCTGAAGCTGTGACCACCTTAGAGGTTGAGATATCACCCATTTGGAACGCAATTTCATCAAAGTTGTTGATATTCTCTTCAGTAATAACATATTGACAATTAGTGCCGCGAACCAGCTTAAACTATAAGCTGATAAGCTTTCGATCCTCACACTCTACTCTTTGATAATCAAACTTGCGATTGTAGACGCTGCTAAGCTGTGGATAGCGCTTAATAAAGTTTGTGACCCATTTCTTGCCCAAACTTTGAGGATGAGATGGATTCTTAGTCTTGAAAATTGTATTGACCATATCTTCAACAAGAGCGCGCTGAGGGGAATGTCCTTGGGCAGACTACTGAAGAATCTTCCAAGTAAGATTTTCTTCTTTATTGAGAGTGAATTTGAGAGAGTTTGCGGATTTATTAGCTCTTGAAAGGATACCGAGGTGTCGTCCACGGAGGGTCTCAAATGGAACATCGTATGCATTGGCTGCAGCTCAAAGAGATGGGAGTTGGAGGTTAGCAATTACTTGAAGGGCTAAAGAAACGCGTCCTTCAGTCTGGGAAGACACTGTCACAAAATTAATAGGTAATAGAGAGAAAAACAGAAAAATGCGCCGTGTACGCGCTTTAACCGGCTCGTATGTGAAATATGTTATCTCCCAATCTGCTTGAAGAGAAAAAGGTTTTTTTATATAAGATCCTGTCAAAACAAACCGTCCATCAGAATGAAGCGAGGAAATTATTTTATCAATGTACTAAAAATTAATGACATATATTTTGATTGAATGACTACTTGGTAGAGCAGATAGACATTTATTTGTATTTGAATAGGAAATTCAAGGGATACTATCTTGCCATTTTGACCTTTCACATTTGATGAATAACATCTGGCATCTCTGGTACACGCCGGTATGAATGTATGATGAACCAGCCTATAACCAACTCATTTCTTTTTTAAAGATTACTTAAGTCTTTTAGAGTAAACCAAATATGAGCAGATAAGACATCTTGACCAATTCTGTGCAACTAATTTGACACCTTTGAGTAAACGTTGTCAAGAAATTACGATGGAATTTCCAAGCAAGCTGTCCTCATGTTCTTGGTTCTAGAAATAAGCTTCTTACTAATTAAAAATTCCTTGCAAGTCAGTTCGATTTTCATTACTAAAAGCTAGCTTCTGTGTGTGGAAGTACTTAAAGTAAAAATTCAGGTTAGGTGGCTTTGACAAGAGGAGAAAATTTGAAATTGCAGCTAGCTTGCTGTAGGGTTCTCTTGGGGAAATTATGTGTGGTAAATATTAGTGAAGACGTACATAGATTTAATTTTTCACTTTACCTTCGGGTTTGAATCATATTTTGGCTTTTGTAACTCGCTTGGGCTGAATAATTTTCAGGTCTCTCTACTTCATAGCATCCGGTTTATTTGTATCCCTTTGAATGGGCTCAGGACTCGTGCCTTCTAGATAGTTATTCATTCTTGCTTTTTCTTGTTTTGCAAGGTTCTGAATATCCATCTTATCTTTCTCCCATTGAGATTTTGGATCAGAATAAGTTTCTTTGATCTTTTTCAACCGTATAGCCTTCTCTTCTTCGAGCTTTTCTCGAGCTTTACGCTGTTGCTCCAATTCCTTGTTTGGGGTTAGAATCTTTTTTAATTGAAATTTATCAAACAAACCTTCATGTACCGGACGTCATCCACACTCGGCTCATACATATGCCATATTGTGTAATGCGGCAAGCCGACAACAGAAAATTGCATTCGCTTCGCCATCTGTTAAAGAATCAATAAATAGTTTAAAGTAAGCGGAAGTGATAATTATCTTGCCTTTCCGAATCCCTCCGTTTCCGCATGTTTTTCGAAACTAAAAGCCGGAAAATGGACTCCCGACCTGAAAACATCAGCTTTTGCCAGGATGCTCACACCTCCGACACCGTCAATATCCATTTCCATATCGGGGTCACCGTATGGGTCACGCAGGTACGCTAGATGAGGTCGCCAAGTAGCATATTCCGCGTATCCTTCTACGATAACAGCATCTTCGTCCAATGAATCAGCTAGAGCTAAAGCTGTTTCTGATTCTCTCCAAGAGTTCAAATCATATGGTTGCTCTCCTCCAAGCCATTCAGGAAGAGGCCGCCATACATCTAGTGGACCTTAGTGTTTGAAAATCTTAAGTCCCACAACACTCACTAGGAACAATAATATCTTTGTTGTGACGCATGAGATCTTCAAGAATTGTGAAGGGGGCCTTATCAACATCGACGTCTCTCCAGTAGACCCAACTGTGAGTGGGCCTTAATGAAGCACTTAGAAGCCAGTTTCTAGCTTGTGCCATCAGCTTTCGCCGGCTAGCCTGAACGGCAAACCCATGTCTACTTTCCACATCTTGCTTTACTATCTGTCCAAAGTCTTTTTCGATGATAGAAATTTCTCCATAAGGTTGTCTAGGATCTTCATCTGCCTGGAGCTCCTCTGTAAGTTGAGAAAGTCGATCCAATGTATTGTCTTTTGAATCGGATACCAAGAATGCCAAGTCAATCAAGTGGTGAGGATATGTGAAATTTCTTAAATGGCTGAAAAACATAAGAAGATGTGATTCCGCGTCCCGCAGGGGCGCGCAGAGTAAGATTCGTTCCTCCTTTTCCCACCCTTTAGCCGTCCCTTGCACATGAGAAAGATCATAATATTTTAAATTATCTATATGAAACTCTTCTTGAGAGGTCATGAGGTCGAATGACAATACTGAGAATATCGAAAGTCTAGGCCATATTAACAGACAAAAGAAAATCACTACCACTGTGAATATAAAGATCTTCTTAATCATAGATTTCCAATTTTGAGCAGTGACAGGCGATAATTTGTTTGGATACCTGCATTTAATGAAAAATTAGCAAGGTCAATATTATTTAAGCCTAAGTTTGACATCGTTCTTGAGGGTAGACTGAGTACCTATGAGGACTCATTGAATAGGTCACCTTAAATAATTCTCTTCTTGGCGATGCGTGACCATTACTTGCGTTGTGCCGCGGCAACATTCTCTAGACTGTAAGCTATATTATCTAGGATCAGAGTTTGAGTCGAGCATAAGGATATTATGAGCTTATATCAGCACAAGAAACGTCCTTACTGGGCCGTCGCCCTTTACTATGAATTTACCGATCCTGAAGGATGGTTGATTGTTGAAGGAATCTTGGAGTCAGGACAGCTGTATCATTTAGCGAAATACTGAGAGGGTACAGTAAGCAGATTTCCTATCTTCTTGGAAATGTCAAAAGATGGATAACTTCAAGTAGATAGGTGTTAGGAGGAATTCTTAGGCACACAATTTTAACACGTCACGACATTGTTCCTTTATTGAAAATCATGAAGGTCACTTTGGGATGTAGTAATTCAAATCCGATGTTTTAACATTTTACTATCAATATTTCCTATTGCTACACCTCAGTGGCTTTCATTGAAAATAATCAAATTTTTACCATCTACTACCTTAGCCAGCCGATAGATAGGTTTATCTGAGTTGTTTCTCATTTAGATCTCGATAACTTGATAGGAACAGGTAACGCTTGTCAATGCTCGTTAGTATAATTATGAAAAATTTGCAACTAGATATGATGGGTCTTTACATAGAATGATGTCTAAGATATATTTATTATTGGCTTTGTAATTTAATTTATTTAATTTTAAATGTTTACTAATATTTCATAGTAGACAGACAATATACATTTGGCATGTTTCTGTTATGGCTATCAATTGGTAAATAATTTCAAATTTTATTATATTTTGGAAATATCAGTCGGTGCGGTGAAAGAGATGTTTAGTTATCTGTACCTCAAATTAGCAACCAAATGTATATATTTTTCAAGATTTTCATTAAAAGGTAGTCTTTTGAAGCCGCTCAGAAGTGCCAGTTTATTCAGACATCATGACCGGCAACAATTCTCGTCAGTACAAGACGTATTGAGGAGACTTGAAACACTAAAGCCTTAGACCCCAAATCTCTCATCCCCATCATTAATGACTGGTCCTAATTTGGAGTATCGAGCTCGGTATGAGTGTATCTCATTGAATGGATAAGCTGTTATCATCAAGGCAGAACAACAAGCAAATTCAAAATTCCTCACCATTTTCTCGATGGGAATTCAAACTATATTCTAAGTTAGCGGCGTCTCTTTGAGAATTTGAAATAAGTCATGATATTTTGATCTTTTTTTTCAGAAATGTTTTTGGTAAATTTGGTTGTCATCCGTATTCAGAAGCAGAACTGATTTATTGATTTCATCATAAAAGATTCTATCACTCGCCTGGGGGAGGGGGTACTGACGTAACAATCGATTATATTTTTTATTATTCGTGAGCTTTAATTAGTCATATAAGATTTGTGTGTACCAGGGAATATCTATCAACCTTCACTACATTCTGTCATTACAAGATGTGAGAATGTGCCCATGAGGATGATCAGATTCGCAGCTATAAATGTCATATATCAGCATTTGATCAGAGACGTGAAGCATTTGGGACTGTTAAAATGTTCTTGAGCCTCAGATGGTGATGCATGTGTTGTTCGGTTAAATCAGGATATCATTGGAACAAATTGTGATGGAAATCATCAAGAGCAGATTGGTTTAATGGAAATTGGTAACTCACGACTTGTTAACGTGTTGTAAATTAATGTTGGGAACAAGAGCGACCGGAAGGAAATATTTCAAAAATTTATATGGGCTTAAAGCTCGGACTTATTTCTTTCGGACCTAGACCTGATTAGGCTGATTTTAGAAGGTTCCATTCGGTTGTAAGAAGACGAAGATTCTGTGATCATTACCTTTCTTTAGTGAAACTGTGGTCCACGGAATCTAATATCTTTGCTACATCGGCTCACATATTTTTATGATCCTGTAGCCTCTTCTCCAAAAATATATTTTAAATTAGCTTACTTCACAGGGTATCAAATAATTCTCTGCATCCCCGCGTGTTTATACCAGAGCCTCTTCACTTATGAGACAAAAAAAAGTAGAAGGGTTTGCCCTCAACATCTCCATTTTCTTAGGGGTCACCATCGTCTTCTTCATTCCAGTTTCCCTTCATCAAGACCTCTCACGATCGTCCCAGGTATATCGAGTGAAGAGCTTTACGCTACCGATGAAAGACTGACAATCTCCTGTGTGAATAGGCTATCGGCGCAACTGGTCAGGCGCTGGTTGGACTTTCTAGGAGTGATAGGTTGAATTCCTACATGGCTTAGTTCAGGGGGCAGACTGCGGCTACTCTACTTAAGAGTACGGGAAGAATGGCTGAGGTTTTTGTTCTGTTTGAGTTTTCCAATCCATCCGTTGCCTTTGGGCCATGGCGGATGCGTTCCCAACTATTCAACCTGAAGTAACCAGCATAGAGCATGTTTAGGAAATTTTGAGTATCGGGTGGGCATTTCCATTGCTTTGTGGAATGTATTTTAGAATTCTACATAGTTGTTTTACTACCCTTCAGGTAGCATCCGCATGACTGCCACAGTGTAAATTGCTGGACATCACTAGATCAATCACCGGGTCAATCAAAAAACAATGTCTTTCGGTGAGCCTTTAAGTGGAATCCCTAATGGTAAAGATAGCGAATCAAACTGTGCAAACCAACCAAATCCATAAAACGACTAATAAATTAACTTTCCTACTATCGACACTTCTTAACTCACAATCCCTCACCACACCGACACAACAGACCCCCTCCTCTTCTTACACACCCCCTTCCGTCTAAACCTGGACCTAACTTAAAAGATGAAGACAAGTCGCTGTTCGGATCATCTTTGTCAAAAACCTCGATTGCCGGTACCAGGATCCATGAACCTACGCTCATGTTCCAGAAAATTGCATGCGACTAAGACACCGCAGTGAGTGAGAGCAGCGCTCTGCTTCCTCAACACCTTCAAAAATATTCCAAGACTTCATCTCGGATCTTAGTTCTGTGGCCCGCCAACATTTTGATTCTCAAGTTAAAAGCATTCAGAGACCTCCCAAACCATACTCTGCCACTAAAAAGGAGCAACGGAACAACATAACACAAGTCTTAGAACGTAATCCTTCTACAACTGCCCTTCAACGACCTCAAGACCGATTCAAGTATTTCGCAAACATCCTGAAGACACCAGTGCAAGAACATCAAGCGCCATCTAGCAATTCTGTAGTTCCCAACAACAGCTCTACTTCTACTTCCAGTAATGCCGCAACAGCAAGTACCTTTTAATCCATCGATTCATGAAATTCACCTCAACACTGATGGTTCCAGCAAAGGCCAGGGCACTGCCGCAGGGGCTATATTGCTTATCAGACAGGTCAGAAAATTATTTCGTGATGCTTTTGTCTTGATAATTACGCCGAAGCTGTGGATGCCGAAACAGCAGCAATGACAGAAGGTCTTGAATCATCTGTTATGAACTGCCCCTCCCAGTTCGCCAAGAAAGTAGTTATAGTCACAGATAACAAAAACGGCTACATAAATCTGCCATGGTCTCATTCCGATAACTAGTCAGGCAAGAGTATAAAGAATCAGACAACTACAAGAAAATTAGCCACTCATAGAAAGACTTCCACATGTGACCCAAGGGGCAATCGTAGCCTAATGGATCCCAGGACACTCAGGCAATACAAGTAAAGCAGAAGCCGATCGACTAGCGAGAGAAGGTTCCAAGCTCTTAATATTGAAGGGTGGTGATGTGCAGTAATTTACACACTTTGGTGACTTCAATAGACAGAGTATGTTAAGAACTTTTCTTTTCAATTCTTGGGCATAATATTCTAACTCTAGATACTTGGAGATGTATTTATTCATGAGATATAAAGATTCTAGATACTTCCATATAACTCCATAAACAATAAATTCTAACCAAACTAATTTTAGCCAATACTAGAAGATTCTAACTGATGCTATTCGCATCCACTGTCGGCACTTTCTGGAGGTATCCATCTGTGCTTATCGTTTGATTTGCAGTCTAGCCGTCAGTTCCACTCACTGATCCTGCCTCTACCGATACTAACCGAGAGCGGGGTGATCAGCGCTTTTACAACTCTTAGCTCCAGCTTTTTAGGGATACACCTTCGCTGCAAGCAAAAAACACGCAAATTTAATGTTGAAAAAACAATTAGATGACTGGTGGGAGAAATAAGCACCGGTGTGCTACAAGAGACAAGGAATAAAAATCTAACCCCAATCCCCGGGAACTGTTCCTTTCCAGGACTATACTAAACAAAACCAAATTGCGCAAGAACAAGCCATGGAGATTTCGATAAATATCACATAAGCTTCCAGCACCAAGATTATGACCCATGCAATTGTGGGGTGGCCAAAAGTCCATAACACTTCTCCAAATTCACACGCAACAAGGCACGTAAAGTAGCAAATTATTGCCGGACTAAGGAAGCAATTGACTGGAGAAAAAGTAGTTCCATTACACTATTGCACAAGTGTTCACAGGATTCGAACTTATTATGGGCTATTTACTCGGGAAGTCAGCTACTGGCTGCTGGGATCTGAATGTAGGACATCTTCATTTGTGTCTATATGGACATCTAAGAAATAAAACGATAAAAATAAATAAATAAATCTTGGTCCGACTAAGGAGGAGGCTAAGTTACGGCCCTTAATTTTTATTTTCTTAAGGTTCAAATCCCATAACGCCGGAACCACCTAAAGATCTTATTTCTTCCCTCTGAGAACCCTCTCCACGACGGTTAAAGAAAGTGTTATAAAATAATATTTTTTTGCTATTTTTTCCCTCAGAGTTGTTGCCCTTCTCCTGGCGATTTGATAGGTAGTAGACCCTCAATTAGGTATAAGTAAGAGTGAAACTCTCTGAGACGCCGTTATTCCCTGGAATAATTTGACGCGTCCGTAGCCCAAAGGGAGGCTTATAGGTGACCATCGGAAGGTGGTTTTCCGCAGACGTTAGACGTTAAACGTTAAATAAGTTAATAAATATTAGGAGGGTAAGATTGAACACCTGTACGTGGTGTCTTCTCCGAACCTGAGAGTGCAATATTCTTTCAGGGCCAAGATTCAGTTATCGAAAGTGATTGAAACTCAATTTCAGGCTTAGTCGTTGGTCGAAAGGAGTTGCGTTATATTTTTGGTCGAAAACCTGGCCTTCGGAGATTTCACGGTCACACAATACCTCGTAAGAAATGTGACCATTTATTTATTTATTTAATCAATTAAAGGGTTCCAATCCCAGAGGGATACGCCCTTGTACGAAATCGAATGCATGATCTCTGACTACTAAAAATTTGCCGCCACATACAATTTGGATTCGTCTCTTTGCGTTTAACGCAACCTTATGTCGCCCATCATCTCCACAAATGAGTGGGGCTTTTGGGCATCAAGTGCCCTCATCATTTCTTTTTCCTTTTTTTTTCCTTGCTCTATTACACATTGGTTCATCGTATTACTGGTTCTTCTTATTCCTCTACGTCAGCTATGCCAATATTTTC
>MCBS01024378.1:0-10758 GCA_003611235.1 Golovinomyces cichoracearum
AAAAAAAAAAAAAAATTTAATAGACGATAGCTAGAATCAAGTCTTCGCTATACATGTATTATTTATCGTCTGACGTGGGCTAGGTCACCATTCCAAATGGGACAAAAGACAAATGTAAAATTAAAGATTACATCTCAAAAAGAAAATAGCAATGTTTATCCATAGTCAAATTTACTCTACTACCAGATTACTACGAGTTACACCTTTTTTTTTTTTAAAAAAATCATTCAGCCTCTAAGCTATGACATGAGAGAAAGGATGACGGAATCCGCTTTTTTTTCGGTACCCATATCTACCTACCTTTCCCACCTATATCCGCTTTCTCTCCATATTATTACCATCTATCTAACTAGTCTTTGTCTTATTAAAGACATTTGTCTGTTAGAAACCGATTTGTAACCAGTTGAGTCAATGCTAGATAGTTACATCTTGTGAAATAGGTAGGAATGCATTTGCCGTAACCTGAAGGCCACGAGCTTGGGGGAAAAACCACCTGAGATAATCTAGGAGTAAAAATATCCAAGTGGAGTGAAAAAATCGTAAATCTCTCCCGCTAATTTTTACTGTGAGCGACCCCAGTCTTCCCCTTGAATGGGAGCATGAAGACCTCGGTATACCATTCCTAAAATGGTCCAACCAGCGCCTGACAATGACGCCAATAGCCTCATCAAGTTAGGGTTTTGTTAGAGGCTGTATGGCAATTCAAATCTCTTCTCTCGACATACTTATTTCAGAGCAGCATGTAGACGCCGGGACAGAGGAAAAGATAAAGGCCAGTGCGAAGGGGATGGGGGGTGCCATCCTACAGTGTACTAGAGATAGATGTATAACCACTCGGCCAAAAGACCAGATTAGAATCATAAAACCGCTGATACTCGGTGCATCTCCATATTTTTAGACTATACAGAAGAGAACCCTGACAATCTGGAATAAACGTGGGAGGCTAAATTGAAGGGGTACTTAGGGGGAACGTGCTGGAGAAACGAAAACGATCGAGACCCGCGAAGCTGGATGGGGACCTGAAGAGTCGGTTGCCTTTCTGCTTGGCTTCTTTCTACGGAGAGAGATTATTCCAAGAATCACCACAAGGAGGTGCAGAATAGGACATGACGCCCGTTCATTGATAGTGATTCTCTAACGTCAGCGGCAATATATCTTGCGATAGTCATCTAAATGCCTCACGGGGGATGTAGGACATACTATGTAGAATATCTAGAATTCATCCCACAGAGCAAAGGGCAATGCCTATCCATTGCCCAGACGCCCGTTGGACACATAAGTATAATAGCATACAAGTATAATATGTAGTAATTAGTCACATGATAAAATACAAGCGTATATATTTTGATAGTTAGATCGAGGAAATCTGCATGCTTTACGTACCGCAACATATGATACTAAATATCTGTATGCTTTCTTTTGCTTAACGTTTGGTACTTTGCCAACAGCATCAGTTGAGCTTCGGTTCTGCGTTTAATAATTAGTAATTGATATGATATAGTTTGTGATACTACCTATTTATGACTAGAATGGAAGAGTGAAGTTAAAAGGAAGGATATAATATAGAATTAGATATAATCACTAACATGAAGTTAAAGGCTTTACACAAATTATACTACTACACGTACAAAATTTTTATTCTTAAGTATCACCATGATTCTAGATATAGGAGTCGAAAGAGAATTATTAAGTCCAGATAGTAATTTTACATGCGCATGAGTAGCAAGGTAATATCACATTTCCTTTACAGCAAGAGCTCAAAACTGAAGCCAATTTCACCGAGGAGCACGCAATCCGTTGTTTAGGCGTCCGACTCCATTCGAGAACGATTGACTTCCAATTTTGAAAAATTTAGATGCGAAACCTTTAGAAAGGAAACTTAAATCTTAAATATTACAAGCTAGCTAGGCGTGAGAAGGCAGAGAAACTTTGATCTCAAGTCTCTTCAAACTTCCACAAGCAGCTATTCTCTTATTTTTCTTTTCACTGACCATCTTCATACAAATATCAAACGCACCGTGGCCGCAAACGTCCTTTCATACCAAATTTTGGAATATTTATTTCATTCTGTTTGAAAATCAGTTAGTATTTTCTCGGAAATCTGTAAAAGAGGTAGTTTTTGCTTACAGCTCAGCCAAGATCTTTTCTCCCTTTGCCCGTGCAGCATCAATATCACCAACCATGTAGAAGGCACTTTCAGGGAGATCGTCGCCTTCACCATTCATTATTGCCTTAAACGATCGAATAGTATCCTTCAAGTCAACAAGAACACCTTCGATACCAGTGAATACTTGTGCAACAGCAAATGGTTGAGAAAGGAAACGCTGCAACTTTCGGGCACGTTCAACAGTCAGTTTGTCTGCTTCTGAAAGCTCATCCATTCCCCTGGAAAGGTGTTAGTACGTAATTTAGTTTATAACCGGTTAGCTTACAAAATAGCTATTATATCTTGTAATGACTTATATTCTTGTAACATTTGTTGAACTTTCGAGGCAGTATCATAATGGTCCTGGCCTATAATTCGAGGATCCAACATTCGAGATTTTGAGTCAAGAGGATCCACGGCAGGATAGATACCCAACTCTGAGATGCCACGGGATAAGACAGTAGTGGCGTCTAAATGAGCGAAGGTTGTTGCAGGGGCCGGATCAGTCAGATCATCAGCAGGAACATAGACAGCTTGAACAGAGGTAATGGATCCTTTCGTGGTAGTTGTTATACGCTCTTGCATAAGACCCATATCGACGGCAAGAGTAGGTTGGTATCCGACAGCCGAAGGAATACGTCCTAGGAGAGCAGACACTTCTGATCCAGCTTGCGTGAATCTGAAGATATTGTCGATAAATAACAATACTATCAAATTAAATTTTAGCATGAGAAGAGTTTTATCTAACAAGAAAGATAGGTCATATTTTGGATCGTGACCTTGTTGACTTACCGTCTTGTCCTTCCTCGTCACGGAAATATTCAGCAATAGTTAATCCTGTGAGTGCGACACGAGCTCGAGCTCCCGGTGGTTCATTCATCTGTCCAAAAACTAATGCGACTTTGGACTCGCCATCTAATTGAATGACTTTTGTTTCTTGCATTTCATGGTACAGATCATTTCCTTCACGAGTTCGCTCACCAACACCAGTGAATACTGAATAACCACCATGAGCTTTAGCGATGTTGTTGATCAATTCTTGGATGAACACAGTTTTTCCTACGCCGGCACCTCCGAAAAGACCGATTTTACCCCCACGGGCGTAAGGTGCTAATAAGTCTACGACTTTGATACCTGTTACAAGTACTTCAGCTGCAGTTGATTGATCCGTAAAAGCAGGTGCATCAGCGTGAATAGGTAATTTCTTGCTATGCTTAATTGGCCCACGTTCATCAATTGGATCACCCGTTACATTCATGATACGACCAAGGGTTCCAGGGCCAACTGGTATAGAAATTGGTGAACCTGTATCAGAAACACGGTGTCCACGAACGAGTCCCTCAGTTCCTGTACATTAGATCAAAATTTGTCCGAGATTAGTGGTTAAATAATTCCTTACCGTCCATAGCGATAGTTCGCACGACATTTTCGCCCAAATGTTGCTGTTGAGGTAATTAGCTTTTAGGGAATAATATTTGTTAGAGAGTTGCCTACCGCAACTTCTAGAACAAGTTTTCTATCACCATTTTTTGTTTCGAGGGCGTTCAGAATTGGGGGAAGCTTATCAGTATCAAACTTCACTAAAAGATATGTTACTATCTCATCGTAGTTATAGCACTTTAGAGTATGGGAAAGGTTGTGGTCGGTTGGTATGTCAATGCAGAGTTTTACAATCACTCACCATCGACTACAGCACCAATTACTTGATGTATCTTGCCATGAATCGCACTATCACTTATGAATCGTACACTTGGTACTCTTAAACATGAGCTTGGTCTTAGGGCGTATCTCGACGACCTTAGGGCGGATTTCTGAAGTGCGCTATTTTGAATTTGTTAGCATGCAGATTCTTATTTAAGGGAATTTAAGAGTGAATTGGTCTTAGAACACGTCTAAATACCTCCGGAACATCTTAATAAGCAAGAGAGAGCAATTGATGTGGACGAAGAATTGATAACTTTCGATTAAAAAATAGAGACGTGTCGCAACCTAGACACAGAAGGAATATGCCTTAGCGCATATTTCACGTGATTAAATCAACAATCTATTCAGGATAGATTCAACCGTTGAAACACTTATTGGCCAATTTACGCTAGTCTGACTTAACCTGGTTAATTTTCTAGGGTCTAAAATACAGTGGCCTGTTTACTAAGTACTCAATATCGAGATGGCGTCAAGTCCTGCTCTTTATTTCAACGTAGAGACGTCTGGGGAACCCTTTCTCTCATGAGAAAGCTGCCCAGCAGAAGGGTGCGCAGTTCTTCACGATCTCATAAAACTTCGTTAATCTTGATCTTCTATTCTCCGAAGTAATGTCCTAGCATCATCTCAACAAATTCACCTAAGATCAACTCATAAGGCACAGAGCAGAGGACTCCATATCTCAAAAGTCACGATGACCTTGCGTTAAATAGGCTGATGTCGTAAATGCTTAGATGCTGGATGAATTCTTCTAGGAGTAGTATGTTTAATTCCCAAATTTCTTATATCATGGGACATAACCACATTTCGTTGAAAAAAAATTACTTGGGTGGTAGCTCATGATTGGTTTCAAAAGGAGGTTTTTCGGTTGGACAAAACTTTTCTTATCTGTTTTTTCCTCAATCCATAACTTATCTGTTATAGTGACTACAATCTTATCTTCTCGATCTGATTTAACTACCACCTGGATTGATTATTGGTGGAAATCTAAGACGGAGAGAGCACAACGATAGAGTTGATGACCATCTTTCAAAGATCTTTCTATATAACTGTCATATCGTACAGACACTAGTCAGAACCGATACTCTAAAGAACCAAAATTGAGAGCCAAAAAAAATATTTAGTTGTAGAGAGACTGCGACTGCTTCAAGTAACTTTTAATTTATTCTATCTAATTACAGAGTAGACTCAAGAGCAAGGACCTAAATTTATTAGTATCGTATTTTAGTTGATATTATCAGATACATACGATTGCTGATCTTGCAGGAGTATATATTTGCATGTAATTTTTCCGATTATCCCATGGACTTGGTGTAGTAAAGTGTTGTGTCTCGGGGTTAATTCGTCCAAAACCACCAAATTCTTGAGAATCTGTTGTCAAAACCACACGATAAGTTCCCGCTTGTTCGACACCAACTTTATGATCTGTGTAACTAGCTTGTGGGTTAAAGTTAAACACCCAAACAAGCCCTGCACGTTCGAATACTAAAATTTGATTGGATTTCGAGCTGATGTAGGCCTGATCCGAGTGTAGCCAGCCATACTTTTCTTCGAGTGAATTCATTTGGCTATCGAAATCATTGAGAAATTTATACCGAAGAAGGGGGTCTTCGGTTAGATTCAATTGACGACGAGCATACCAGAAACTGTTATCGTTACCAACACGTGGGAAGTCGAGCCACTCGGGATGGCCGAATTCATTGCCTTCAAAGTTAAGGTACCCTTCACCGCCAAGACTATGGGTAAGTAAACGTATCATCTTGTGCAGAGCCAAGCCGCGTTCAATAACAGGTGTCAATTCAGTGAGAATGGACATGCGAGTATATAGTTCTGCGTCACAGAGATGCATCATGATTGATTTATCCCCGACCAAACTGGACTGATATTAGTTTTTATTTTCTATTCCTCCGATTTAGTACTTACGCTTGGTCATGACTTTCACAGTATGCGATTGTCTTTTCTCTGTAACGACGGTTTGTTAGGTTAAAGCATATGTTGCCTATATCCCAATCTTCATCTCTCTTTTCTTTAAGTATTTTGATCCACATGTCTGGGATGGCCATCGCAAGTCTATAATCAAAACCGATTCCCCCGAGGGATAAAGGGAGACAGAGTGCCGGCATTCCTGAGACATCTTCTGCAATAGTAATAACGTCAGGATATAGCTGATGTAACATCTCGTTGGCAAGTGTCAAATAGACAATACTATCGTCATCGACACTAGGACCGAAGTACTCGTGATAGCCACCTGAAAATCCCCTACCAACTGTAAATACTTGGTTGTATTTGAATTATAAAATGACTTACGTTCCTATCCCATGATGATGGTATAACATGCTAGTAACACCATCAAAACGAAATCCGTCAAAATTATACTTATCCATCCAGAAACGCAAGTTGCTGAGTAGAAACCTCAGTACCTCATGACTGCCATAGTTAAATAATCTACTATCCCACAGCTCATGCCTACCCTTCGGCCCTGCGTGAAAGTAGCAACTTTCCGAGCCATCAAACTTATTAAGACCATCCAAGACATTACTGGATGCGTGGCTGTGAACTACATCAAGAAGCACTACAATTCCAAGCTCGTGTGCTTTATCAATTAATTCCTTTAGGTCCTCAGGTGGTCCAAACCGGCTACTTGCGGCAAAAAAGCTTGTAATTTGGTATCCAAAACTGGCATAGTAAGCGTGTTCCATAACCGCCATTAATTGAATGGCATTATATTTCAGATTTTTAATCCTATGAAGCATATTTTTTGTGAATTCTTTGTATGTAGTTACCCTGAGCTCTGGAGAAGAGATTCCTACATGAGCTTCATATATCCGAAGGCTCTCTGGCCTTTTTGGTCTAGGATTTTTGATTTCATATTTATCAGCAGCGGGTGGATTCCAGAATCGTGCATCGTATAACGAAGAGACAGATAGGTCTTGAGTTACATATTGAATCCAGGCAGGGATTCTATCGATACGTTGACCGTCGGGTATTATTAGGGATATCTATGACGTTAACTTAACTCCTTAAAGTGAAATGCACAGCATATTGGCTACCTTAACCCTAGAATTGTGTGGAATGGCGGGCTGACTTTCTCTAGCAGGTAATATGATTTCAAAGACTCCATATGTATTTCTTGTCATGGGATGAGATACGGGGTTCCATTCATCTGAAAAGTATCAGCATGAGCCGAATATCCAGTTTACTGAGACATACTGAAATCCCCGATAAGAAAAGCTTGAGAGGCATTAGGCGCCCACTCTCTGTACGTGATTGTGTTGTTACTTTCATCAACATTGAATCCGAATTTCTCACTTCCCTGCTCGTGTCAGATAATAATGTAGGGTTCTCGGTGAAACTCATACTCTGCTGAATTCTTGAAGCCCTCCTTCGGATTCGTCAATCGTCTTGATCCAATTTTGTACTTTATTATATCTACTTTTGAGAACATCTGAGAATGGCGAAAGTCCTGGATCAATCTGAATAACATCTATAGAGCTATCAGCAGTTATTGCATGGCGTAGTTTGAGCAAAATTTACCTGTACCATCCCCTGAAATGACCTCTATACCGTTTTGAATTTCTGCTGAAGTCATGTTTGATTTATTTCTGATTGAATCACGTTCGCAAAGTATAAATCAAGTGCTTACTCTCGATTATTAAACTCTCCTCATTGGACTCCCCTAGCTGAACAAATAGAGGGACCGAACAAGAGTGATCTATCAGCCGCGCTGATTTTAGAAGTACCCATTGTATTCTTTTCTGAGGTATGTTTAATACCCGACGAGATTAAGCAGACCAATAGGTTGATTGCATGAGTATCCTCAACAATTTAGGTTCAACGAATCCAAACGTCTACAAGTTCTACATACTGAATGCTTCCAGGAACCCCAGAGCCATGGGTTGCTCCCTTGTTTTTTAAATAGCCCATGGTCGGAGAAGACAGCGGGGTAAACTTGCTGGGGCAAGGGGGGTGCCACAAAAACCAGCATTCTCTAAGTCAATTTTTAGCTGAGTATGGAGTTTAAAAACTTTGACATATTCAGAAGGTGTTCGTAGAGGAGTGACTCAAATTAGTCTTTTCTACGGTGCACTCACCTTTTGAATTCAATACTGTAGAAACTGTTGTGATGTGACAAATCTTTTCTTCGCCTGTGATCATATCTAGTTCATGAATTTCTACTTAGTAAAATCTCAAACATGTTGAATTTTCCATAATGGCTTTATCAATCAAAATGCCACATACCATGCGGACCGTGTTAGGATGCCTGCAATGGCGAACTTATTAGATAGACGAGATGGCAGTGCTCAAACTCAGCATGATTAATACATCTGGGATAGCCAAAAAGAGTCGCAGTCAAACACAGATCAAAGTCCAGAAGCCGACAAGTCGACAATCAAAAATGATCCATTCACGTATCCCAAATTAGGCAGAAGCCCATTACCAACCAAATGCAACCTCTCCACGCCTCTCTAAGACTGATCAAGCAAATTCCACTCTCTACGGACTGCTCCTTTCACGACAAGGTTGTTCCCTTTTCCAAATCCCAAAATTAAAGATCCCGTTGCTATGTGTACCCATGTGAGGATAAAGTCGATGGGTAATAATAGAGGTACTCGGGTAATCTTCTCTATGGGGGTAAGTCTGAGGGGCAAGTACAGCTGTGATGGGAACCTGCTAGAGAGGAATAGACGGGAATATGGAGGACCCGAGTGGGCTTGTGGCTGGGACACAATCAGACTTAGAAGTTTGTGGATATCATCTGGAAAAAGTGCCTGTGCGATGTAGGCCTTATTCGCGAAGTTATGGCTCTTTTGCTTGATGATCAAGACTAGCGAAACGCCAAACATGGCAATGCGTTACGGCTCGTGTATGCGCGCTCGAGTTCAAGATCTCTGGATATCGGAACACTATTCATTCAACTTGTGTATCTGGTCTCGTTAAGTTCTGGTCACTCAAGTAGCGTGATATGATAGGCACACAGCCTTATCCTATTCGGTCCCACTCATGGTAGCTTATTTAGTGCTTGGCTGGCTGTCCACGATAATAAAATACAACGACTGATGTGGGGTCTTGCCAGATTTGTACCAGCGATCTCCCATCTCAAATGGGATCGGCGTCCAGGCTATCTGAACTCGACTTGGAAAACCAGCCTGGGTGATATACCATTAGACCTTGCGAGCAAATAAAAGCATTGAAAGCACTAGCAAGTCAATCGTGCTCGAACGCAGCAACAACCTCCACATTTCCTGCTGTCGTGGGCCTCGATTGAATTGTCTTCATCACTGTGAAAGAAACTCAAAATCTAACATCGAGTTCATTTCAAAGCACATCAAATCTAACGTTATCACAAAAGTTGGGACCATCTATGAAGAACAAACGCTACTTTAAATTCAAAGACACGTAGTTGGTCGTCAGGCTATGGACAGCTTCAATGGTGTGACTGATTTAACCTCTTTATTTAACAACCTTATTTTTTTAAAAAAAATTCAAGCTTGGATATGCAGCCTTGGGCTATGACGCGGATGACTACGGAAGATATGTATGTTATGCAGAATGACTCAGTTTGGTGTTTGAAACACTCATATTCAGATTTCATTTTGCAGAAACTACTATGAGAATAACGCCTTGCGGTATGTAACTTCTTCCGTGAATACCCAGCACAGGGAAAAAGCGGAACAAACCCATGGTTACCTAAGTATACTTTCATCATCCTACGAATACGATGTCACCGTGAGAGATTTGATGTAACGGTCTTGCTGGATTCGAACCAGCTTTCTCCTGCCTCAAGTAGGGTACATGTCCAAGCACCCAGACTTTACTTGGGAGAACGGCCCGGATGGTGTACCACTGCATCATCCAACCCTTATTTCTTATTGACAGAGACCCCGTTGTCTAACACCATCAGTTGATCCTGTAACATCTCATGATATGTGGTTCTTTAATGATTTCAACTATCTCTGCAAATCCTCCCTCCCATTCCAATTTCACTATGACACCTTAGTTCGACTTTCATCATCCGAGACAAGGCCGATTATAAGCTTCTTTTATCTTTATGGAACTTCAGATCACTCTTCTATCGAGGGGCAGTAGTCTTCGATCACTAACAGTTGAAGGAGTGTGGTCATTTATTGAAGAAGAATACCGCATTTTTTTGTATATTATGCAAAGAAGAATGTCGATAAAAAGGCTAAACAGTTCGCTGATAATTGGTAAGTCAAGTGTTCCGGATCTAGTAACCCCGCAATTCAATAAATATCGCTTAAGAACATTTAGCCATGTTACTTCATAAAATGTACAGTATGTTAAGGGTGAGTTTTCAAACTCATTATTATAGACAGGGATTAGCAGGGGTTGAGCGAGAGAATGCAGTAGCTTCGTTGGAGAGAATCTCCCCACCTTTCAAGCTAGGCCTACTTGGTTTATTATCTTCATGTGATTTAACAGAATGGCAGGGGATAATTTTACATCCAAAAATATTAGCTGAGCTTATACGGTAGATCATTATACAAATATAGTAGTTCTGAATGTAAACCTCATGCAGTCCGCATGCAGTCTAGATGAATTTGGGCATGATTCACCCTCGAAGTTCCAGGGCTCATCATCAGGGACTGACATGATTGGAGGGATTAGCCTGAGAGATTTTTTTGTAAAAGTTTTACACCCTTGTGCTACTCACCAAATATTGAACTGATTTCAAGACACGTTAAGATATAATTTTGTTTCATTCCCATTCAATGATATCTATCATAGATAACACAATTTAGAGAGCCAGTGATCAATGAATCCACCATTCGCTCGAATAACGGCTAGACACCTGTTGTGCATTCCACTTAAAACTTTTGTAAGAGTCTCAGGGCTCGTACATTCTTGCCAGGCCTTTTGCATGAGGGATTCAACCTCGGCCCTTCTGCGCT
>MCBS01024379.1:0-10032 GCA_003611235.1 Golovinomyces cichoracearum
ATTTCTGCGAGCTCCCGGGGGAGGAAGGAGTGAATTTGATCTTCTCCATCGATTTGTTTCGTAGAGGTCGAATCCGCGCCAGTTGGGGCTGCACGCTTGGATGGGGGAACTGGCTGAAGTATTTGCCTGTTTATCACTGGACAATGCAGAATCTCTTGATTTTTCGGAGGCGGGGTTGGGGGGGAGTGGTGGAATTTGATGGATATAAGGAACAGGAGGGGAGAGAAGAGCTCATTTCTGATGTAGGAGCTTGGTTTTCAATTGTATTTTTGATCGGTGCTTGTTCTTCCGTAGGTGAGTGTGTATTGTATGTTGGTTGGAAATGCTTAATGTATCGTAGAGCATATCTAAACTTATAGTCCGAAACCCTAAATTTGAGATCTCGATTGGTAGAAATTTTAAGCGCACCAATTGAAACCTCAAATTAAGGTTTTAGGACTATAACTTTAGACAGGTTTTACTGCATATCGCTAGGCCCAAACTCTGCCAATCTCGTTTCCTGCTGTAGATTTCATTCACGAAACTAAATACCACAGCTTACATAAGATTCAGCTGACGATTAATCAGCACTAAAACGGCAAATCACCCACCAATCACGTTGTCAAAAGCTAATGCTGCCCTTCCAGATATCTGACCCACCTATTGGAGGGTAAGCAGAACTGCAGATTGCAAGTTATTATCTATCCTCGCCAAACGCTACCTATTTCACATCATATTTAATGGTTAAGAGACCGGGTAGAGCAGTTGCAAAAAATACGCCTGCCTCACTAAGTAATGATTCTTGTTTAACGTTCAATGAGTACGCAATCACTAACACGCCTGCCTAAAGATAACGCGCTTCGTGTGATTGATGATGGTGAAGACCAAATCATGCATGATGTCGCTTCTTTTTCAAATATCGCCTCCCATCAAGCACAAGATGAAAATGCTGAAGACGTTGAAGATGTAAATCAGACATCAGCTGTAGAACAAGAACCCGCTTCAGCCCCACCAACTCCCTCGACGGAACCAGTTGTACGCAAGAAGAAACTTGGACGACCACTTAAACACCAACCAGCCGACTTAGATAGACAAAATGGCGATACTAATTTTTCAGAATCAGCGACACCTGCAAAGAGTCGAGGGAGGGGTAGAGGCGGCTTTGGACGGGGAGGTGGTCGCTGGGCGCGAAGAGGAGGACCATCTCATGTTACACAGCAACCCGTTGATAAAGAAGGTAACATGATGGATGTAGTTAACGATGAAGTAGAATTGCCAGAAGATCCGGAGGGCGAAAAAAAAGTAGATAAATTTGGCCACCTTCAGGATGGGAGAGAGTACCGCTGTCGCACATTCACTGTTCTTGGAAGAGGCCAAAGATTATACATGTTGTCTACTGAACCAGCAAGATGCGTAGGGTTTAGAGACAGCTATCTCTTCTTCACAAAGCACAAGCGTCTCTACAAAATTATCATCGATGAGGATGAAAAGCGAGACATGATTGACCGAGAACTCATTCCCCACTCCTACAAAGGTCGAGCGATTGGTATTGTGACAGCGCGATCGGTATTCCGAGAGTTTGGAGCTCAGATAATTGTGGGGGGAAGACGAATCATAGATGATTATGAAGTCACACGAGCACGAGCTGATGGCATACAGGAGGGCGAACTTGCTGATCCAGCAGATGTAGTTAAAGTTGGTGAGGAATATAACAAGAATCAATATGTCGCTTGGCATGGAGCAAGTTCCGTTTATCATTCTGGTGCCCCTACTGTTCCTCTTCCTGCCGGGAAAGTGATTGATGGCAAAAAGAAAAAGATAATGATTAATGATGTTAACTGGATGTTAGAGCATGCTCGTGAGGCTAGGTATAGTTACCTATCATTAGATAAAAGTCACCGGTCTAATGTATTCGTAGTCGCTTCAATGCCACGATTGGTGCCCTCCGCCGCCAGAACTTTAATGGCATTTATGATCACCATACAAATCTTATGATGTTTCCTCAAACGAAACAGCCGACTCGCGCTAGATGGGAGCAGATAAATGATAATGACCCTAGACAAGATTCCCACGAATACAAGGATATACCATCAAACCGAGAAGGCGATCAGAGGAGTATATTTAAACCTGTCAACCCGATTTATTCCAAGAATTTTATGATCGTTGACGTCGTATATGAATCAGCACCGGCTTCCTTCTCTAGTTATCTGAATTCTAACGATAATGTATTTGACCTCGGCTTCGGTGAACTATCAAATATTTCCGAAGAGATAAAGGCAGAGCTTCCTACAGAATGTTTGAAGTCGTTGGAGGAGACGTTGAAAATGGAGAAGCAGTGGAAGAGTAAATGGGGCCCTGAAAGCGAGCATGGACATAGACGTCCTCCAATCATCAATAAAGGCGTTGTTTAAAGATTCGTAGTCTCAAGTAATTTGAGACATGTAAAAACATGACCGTCAGAGTTATTAGATAGAGCTAACGCGTATGAATATCTTTTGTATACAAACATATTTTTGTTAAATTAAATAATCAAGATCTAGAAGCAAAATGTTTCCCTTTAGCCAGTTACTTTTATAGCCAGTTGGCTATAGAAATAGAAAATAAATCAATAAAGAAATAGATTTAAATAGCAGTTTTAAAAATACTCATATATTTTAATAATTATCTAGAGTGAAATAACCTCTTAATTCGTTTCAAACCCGCTTTAAAATTACCGAGAAGAAAGTTAGCCAAAGTACGTCTCTTTTTTTATTCAATTGACATTCGATAGATAAGCTCCAGGCTTTCGCATCACGAGCCATTAGAGTAAAGGCTATTTTCTAAGCGAAGCCTTTACAAGGCCCATAGTTACCACAAGGTGACTTAAAGATGTTTGAACTTGTCGTGATGAAGTGTGGTGATTACCTGTTCCATCAACTATAATAAAATATGAGATATTTCACAGGAAAGGACTCTTTTTCAATTAATTTGTGTGTGAGTGAAGATCAAGATTTTTCTCTCTCAATCAATTTTATTGATAAAATAAATAAATATATATTATGTGTTAACCAGATTTGACGCTTTTAGGCCCATGAATTTTTTTCTGATAATAAATTGAATTGGTGTCCTATTCTGTGAAATATCTCAATTTTATTACACTTCTCATTGTCCAATTCATTAAATTCTTTGGAAATGGGTTGTTTTTTGATCCCCAGGGAAATTTATAAAGGTTTAGAATCCGACTTTGATGTACGTGATTAGCAAGTTATGAGTTAGGCGACTGCTATCAATTGTCTTAGCTAGGTTAGCGGCTGCGCAAGGATTCGAGCAGAAACATACGCTTGTTTGATGGGTCGGTTTTAAGAAATTTTCGATATCTACACCCCCCTCATTCAGCAAGAAACGTCTACTTCCAACGATCGAGCTTCTAAAGCACAATTTCGTGTCAGTGTACATACTGCTTGCCAGTACCATACCATATTGTACCAAGTTGAACTCTCAATACTGTTAGAATGTCTCGCGGTGGCACAACTCTCTACGTAACTGTGAGTGCTTTCCTCTCCTCTACAATAGCTTTCCCTTGTGAATTTAAATCTTCTCATTGCTTCAATCCATAATCTAGACAAGAATTAATCTCTTCTATTCAGGGTTTCGGAATTGCTACGCGCGCTCGCGATCTTGCCTACGAATTCGAACGGTATGTCAGCCACGCGTCGATATTTCGATGACCAGCCTCGAAGTGCTACCCACCTACCTATCTATTTGTCCTACCCATGTCCTCGTCCTTCCACGTCAGAGACAATCGGTCTGTCCCTCGATCGTCCCCCATTAATACCTGCGCTCGAATTCTGCCTCATGCCTTCTTTCCGGTCGATCGAGCGGTCGCGCAATGACTGCAATATTCTCTCTACTCGAAAACGGCGGAGAGGGTTTCTCACGATCTCAAAATTCTATCTTCCGCTTGACATATCCCTCTAATCTTCTGTCCCAAACTAGCTGGGCTAACATACAAACCTCCAGCTATGGCCGTCTAGTTCGATGTGATATCCCAGCCCCTCGGACAGCTGCAAGTCGTCTGTGAGTTAACACGTTTATTTTTCTCACCAAAAAGCCGTTCTGTACTAACTTGAAAAAAGTTTTGCATTTGTCGAATACGAAAGCCGCCGTGACGCAGATGATGCCTACCATGAGATGCATAATAAACGGCTGGATCGTGATGAAATATTGAAAATTGAAGTTAGTTTTAGTGATTATATCCCAGAATCTCCTTCTAATCATATGTAGTGGGCTCGAACTCCACCATCAGCTTCTTGGCGGTTTGATACTAAGCGCGATCGTGAAGCTCCTTCTGCTGTTCGTCGATCACCGCGCCGTAACGGCCGCTCAATATCTCCACGTCGTGGACGTAGGGCAGATTATTCACCTCGCAAAGATGATCGCAGAATTCGTGACCGGGAATATACTCGGCGAGAAAGAGTAGTTGAGCGTTCACGAACCCCTGAGGAGAGGTGCTCTCCTCTTCTCTTAATAATCCGTCAATATTTTCTAACAGTTCTTTAGGGCTCGTGAAATTAAAGATGGAAATGAGCGAGATGAAGCTCGAGAGAATGGTACCAATACCGAAGATAGAAAAGGTAAGATTAAATCAGAATCTTGATGGCTCAAGTTACTGAATTTTCTGTCCTAAGTGCCTCTAGATTCCACCCCTGACCGTGTTCATCATGATGAGTTGGATGTTGCTGAATGAATAATTATTATCTAGTGTTTGGCAGCTAATGTCTATTTTCCGGAACTGAATATTATTTCTGAGTTTCCAGATCTAAACTTCCAATCGACTTCGACATACCGGATTAGGTATAACAAAGTGCCTAGCTTCTCAGGCTTAAGGCTTTGGTTGATATCTCAAAAGTCAATCGATCCGGAATGATCGACAATGTAACATAGTAAAGATCGTCTGAACAAATTTAAAGGCTTTAATTCGTGGATTACTATCTAGTCATCTAATCCTCGTATCCAGACTGCAAATGATCGTTATTCTTACTACTTAATACCCCGACGCTTCATGAATATCAAAAATAAACATAACTTAATTCACTTCTAATTCCACACAAGCAAATTTGGCCGCAGAGCCTTTTACGCCAACTGAGTAATAAAAATAAGCATCGATGTATTTTTCGCGGGTACACATGTTCCAATTTCAAAATTGTGTCCCATTTTAAACCTCTTTTTCATCTGTTATCGACTTCTCGTGTTTGATCGGCTCACAGTTTCGTGAAAGGAGTTGACTCATCATAAAGTGACTTACCTATTAATTAGAATAATTAGTTAATTGTAGAATGAGCTTGATTTAGAACGAAAAGAAGTATAAATTTCAGCGACTTTAGAGCAATTAATAGATCGAGGGTTAAAAAATGAAATTTTATGAAAGCGCAGTTCTTGATGAATTAATTCCGGAAGAACAATAACGGTTAACTCCAACGCTACTTCCGTAATTTTCAAACTTACGTCTTCGTCAGCCCAGTAGCTCATATGACTTGCAATTGTATTCATAGGATTCAAGTCTAAGAATGTTCTGGCAAAAAGAGAATTAGTAAGATTGATTTTTGGGAAAACTGAGCAAAATTCATTACTGACTCTTGTATGCTGTAGTCTACCCTCCCGTTAGAATTCAAAGCACGTATCTTAGCCTCTTCCCTCTTTATTCTTTTCCATTTTTCCTCTATTGTACCATGGTCAATTCTGTGCGCCTTCTGAAATCCGGAGTAAAGAGTCTCAATGTTTTCATCAGCAGACGAGGTTGATATCTGTCCCCCAATACTATCCGGATCTGAAATCGCGGTATTGTCAGGAAACTGCCTTTTTTTTACGGAAGCTTCTTCTCTCTTGAAAGTCGACCCATCGATTGTTGCAACGCCACCCTTATTTGGCCCCATCGATTGGAATGAATGTTTTGAAGGGCCAGATGCTTCCATTCTCGCAATGTCACCATTAGTCAAACCAAGTGATCGGTTGAATAGGCTAGATGCCAATCCAGAGCTGAGACTTGTCCATATTCCACTTACACTTTGTCCAACTTTTGCTCCAATCCCACTCATACTAGAAGTTATTGTTCTTTTAGTATAGGGAAGACTTTGAGGTTTCATAGATGACATTACTGGTGATATGAGTGGTTCTAAACGATAGGCGATTGGGTCAGAAGGATGAAAGATGTTGTACAATCTACCAACTTTCGGAGATGAAACCGTAGGTGGTAGTCCAGTAACACTTGAGATATTCTGAGGAGAGGAGATATTTGAGCCAGAGTTGGCTGAAAAAAAGGAATCTTGTAAATTTTCAGGACCAGAGACTGATTCATTATTAAATTCTTTCTTGGGATTCCTAGCTAGAATATTTCGCCCTTTCAGCATTTGAAATAGTCCTATTGGCGATCCATAGCAATAAAAATCTTCAACTTCAAATTCGAACTCTAAATCTCTCGACAGATAATTACCGGATGTTAGATCCTTATTGTGCTGTCTTAGTCTTTGTCCTTGGTTATGATTGTGTTCTTTTTGACGTGAGAGTAAATCAAATAAAATAGCTGAGCCAAGGCTATGTCCTAAAAGGGAAACTTTTCCCTTGAACTCAGGATTACGCTCCCTAAAAAGTCTATAGATTCGATTGGATTCAGCGAGAACAATATTGCATATATGTTCTCTGTAGGCTGACTGAAACAATAGTATGTCCAACGCTGAATTTTGATAAGTATTTGACTACCTGTGTTTCACATGTGTATCTGAATCCAGACATACCTAAATCAGTGATCAAACTGCGTGCAAATGGGACACCTTCTATGGTAATATCTTCAAGACTGGGATACTCTTCCTCATCACCGAAAGCGTCGCCTAAGTCGTGTTCTCTTCTAGTCTGTCGGACACCTTTCCCGGGAAAATCTAACAAATGACGCCAGCATATGGGTAATACCTGTACCCGACAATTTTTTGGAAGTTTATCAATCTCAGAATTCAATGCCTGTAAGTCTGCAGAATTTTCGTAGACACTTTTGAGAGTTTTGCGCTAGATTTTTGATTAGTATATTTGCTTATTACTGGTTGCTGTTGACTGGAAAAAATTTTATAATTTACCAGAACATTGATATCTTGAACAAAATTGACAGTTTCAGTCCTACCAAAAATTAAGCTCCGAGAAAAGTTGATGAGATGGTTGAAATTTCTCACCTCATACCCAGACGCTGGCCAATACTGTGAAGAAAAACAGAATTTGTTAGTAAACATATTTAATCATAGAAATTTCAGCTAGACAATTAACTGCCTTACGACTTTCGGATGCGAATTGAGGTTATTACCGCAGATAAAATTGTGAAAAAACTTACCCATGTGTACAGAGAATTAAATGGTCAATTGGGCGTCCCTGAGATTCACTTTCTTCATCGTTGTACTCACATTGGTTATCATTCTGCTCTTGTGTTCGAATAGATTCAGCTCTTGATCCACGGGGGCTTTTCTCACTTGTTAGAACTAAGTCACTGGATTGTACCAGGTCTGTATTCATTACGTTCCAATTTCCTGAGTTCTCTGGCGGCTCATATCGCCCTTTTGATTGATCTTTCTGTGAGCGATCAAGCTGTGGTGACATATTTTCTGTAGACCCAGAGTTCTTTGGGGCAAAAAATGTTGGGTTTGGAGCACCTTTATTTTCTGGGGATTCTTTCGCTTTGTTAGGTTCAATATATCCCCTGACAAGTTTTACACCTCCTAAATAGCCTCCACCAGCGAACTTCTGATAAACTGTGGAGCTAACTCTCGAGATAATACCATCTGCTGAAAGCCAAGCTACGTTTGAGTCTTGGTATGTGACAACAGAGTTCATGTAAGTACCAAAGAGGCGACATGTCTGTGGCTGATGAATAAAACTCGCAGATGGTTCCTTTGGAGATGCTACTACTTTTTCTTCGGGATTATACTTAGGCGAGTCTAAGTCTTCTACAAATAATTGAGGTCTTACTTCCGAAGGTAATGGACGATTGCTTTTGGCAGGGGCGGACTGCGTAGAATTATGAACATCTCCAAGTTTCACCTGCGCCCTAGAGCTGCTTTGATTATCTGAAACCTTTGGATAACGAAATGGTTTAATCTTTAGGTAGCCTTCCTCTAATTGAGCGGCGAGGTTTTCTTCGCATGGCCTTAATGTTGTTCCTTCCTGGTAAAACCATGAGCCTCTACGCACTTCGTAAATAGGACCAAGCCAATAGACAGGTGAGATCTCTCGCTTTTCGACATCCACATCAAATAGATAATCTTCTTGGACAGGGATTCTAATCTTTCCCCTGGCATTTTCTTCTGAAGCTGCTTCGTTTAAGTTAGTGTTCGACTTCCTGCTGCCGATTGATGATTGATTGCTATTATTGAGGCTAGATGACTCTTTTTTTGAGTCATAACATTCATCTATAAGCTGCTGGTAAGCTATTTCAATAGCGCGAGAATCGTGCTCGGAAAAGGCAACAAATTTCTTTGCGACTGGTGTAGGTTTAGGCTCCGTCTGAGGCTTAGTATTAAGGAGCTTAGGCTTTCTTTTTGGAATCTTCTCTATAATTAGTTTTCTTTCTAAAACTAGCCGTCTGCAAATATCTACATACATCCACAGCATGAAACCATCTAGGACATAATGGAGGGCAGTCTATTGGATATCTCTTGAGACTAGGCCCATGGCATTTTTGAGTGATTCTATCACCTCCGTTTTGATTTCGTAATCCGGATCTATCTCCATGGGAGTTTGGCTTGAGGACCGATGAACGATGATTACTCCAGGGAGAAATCGAATCCACGGCTGCAGAGAGGTATGATTTCTCTGCCTTCTCGGATGTTCCCTCTATCGTTGATTCCATAGAAACCCTAGCTCGGCCAGGAGGCCCCGCTGTACTCTTATTTTTTTTCTCCTTAAGTTTTGATGACAAAGGTCTCAGAATATCCAAACTTACGTAGTGAGATAAGCTCTTTACTAGGACCTGTATTGATTTATGGCCAGCCACCTTGAGAATCAAAGGAAAGAATCTGTAACTCAGGAAGACTGGTACGAATTTTCGAGAATGTATTACACATTAGACCATGAATCCGAAGTAACTTGTCTCAGTATAAGAAACCAGCGTTGTAACTTGATACGTACATCTTAAGAAGCTTTGTCAGCAACATGTTGCTGTCCCAATTGGTCTGACGGACCAAATTTAGCGTGTCTCATCTCTAGTTTCTTTTTTTGACTTCCACCTATGCCTCGGCGAAAATCGATAACTTCACATCCCAGTTACATCAGCACAAACCTTCTGTATGCCTGGACATCTGAAGACAGTAAAGTAAGAGCTCAATTCTTTGCGTACCCCATAATTTTACACCCAAGACATTCACTTCTAACGAAAACCTGTCTACCTGCATGAGTATTCAAATTCAGCCATTCACATTCTACTCGAGTTAATTGAATGAAAATTTATCTCCCCGTAATACGCGTCCCTCGAAAATCTTGTAAAGAGATTGATTTCTGAATGAAGGTTGAAGCAGGAATTCCTAATGATGGCACAATTGAGAATTTACTAGAAAAGATGTAGAGAGCATAATAGTGTTTTATGAAGATCAGAAAAGATTGAGTATAAATTAATTCTGAGATCATTCAAATTCGATATCAGATAACATACAGTAGCTTACAAAACTGGCCAACCAAATCACAAATTCTGATACTTTTGATCATAACTTCACANNTTAAAATTTCTAATTGACTGTGAATCATTACTCATTTCTCTACAAGTAGCACTTTTTTATGTGAAAAACATGAGAATTGTACATTTCAGATGAGTCTTGGCATAACCGATTCTTTGTCCACTTTTGTGAGCATGTTTTAGAAGCTTGAACCTTTGAATCACAGCCCAAAAAATATCCCATTCTCATAAAGCTTCTATATTTTCTTGGTTATCTCTTTTTCTGCATCTAGAGATTCCTATGAATCAATAAGTTTATCAAATTGTCCCCTATTTGTATTTTGTTGGTAAAGAATAGATACGGGAGTAAGATTTTGACTGAATCACAGCTG
>MCBS01024380.1:0-10573 GCA_003611235.1 Golovinomyces cichoracearum
GGCTCCGCCGGTCTTGAACCCAAAGTGGACGTAGGGCTTGTGCCTAGGACCTTAAATAGTATAAATAAATAAATAAATAAATGTAAGATGGCGGAACGTACACATTATTTTGACTATCATTAATACAGCTATAACAAGCTTGTGATACTGTTTTCCACAAAAGTATTCCGACAGTTTGATAATCAATCTTGCATGAACAGAAGTAGTACATGTATATGAGATCCCGTGATCAATATATATTTGGCATTAAAATACTCTTTTGAAACAATGATCGCTTCTCCTCCTTTTGGAATAGAGTGGTATTGTCAACATGAAGCTTCAAATGGTATATAATTGGCTAATGGAAATGTTCGTGCCGATCAAACGATAAAATAAGCAATAAAGGCGGGTAGCAGCATGAGCGATTCGTTTTCTAAGCATATATCTTGCGTCTAGTCGTAGAAAGGAAACGAAAAGAATGCCGGATCTGGTTCACAAGAAAACAGAGACGCCGCAAAACTAAAAGTAGCGAGATCTATAGGTTGCTCTACTCTTACCATGGTCTGGACCTAATCGCTGCCCGCTCTTCGAAGTTATAGACTAATCGATACTACCTGTTGAAATCTAACTGCAAATCCATCGGACCATAACTATGTAGAATAAGGAGAGTAGGGGAAAAAAACCTACACCGATTTCTCAGGAGTGTAAGTACAAAAATTGTGTCATCTTATAACATAATTTTCAAGGGGCGGGGTGCGAGAGGAAATATGGATACATATTAAAATAAACGGTAATAATATATGCAAAGCCCAAATCAAGGAGAGGGGACTAATTGCTGATTGGAAGGCTACACGAGATATATCCTATCCCTTCTAGTTATAGAAAAAGGACAGACAGTAGACCAGGCGACAGATGATCTAAAAGAGGACTATGTAAGAAGCTGGAGAGATTGGAGAAACAGATAAAAAGCATGTGGTGTAGGACGGGAGCCGCTCTATGATTGATAAAGGCCGTACGGTTTTGAGTTTGTCCAGCAAACGTGCTAATGCTGCCACTTATATAAGTAGATAGGGCGAAGAAACTAAATATGCGCTTAACGCAGTTAACGAAGAAATTTTACTCATGTTTTAATACAATATTAGATTAGAGGCTATTGAAAAGACAAGTTAGGAATTCAGGAGCGTATCTGGTAGGATCGGACCTTTTGTTGATATTTAAAAAAGGAGACAGTATTAATAAAAATTTGTCACTTGATTATTGATGATCTGATACGCGTTACAATTTTAAAAAGGAGGAAAGTGCTGATTAAAATGCATTTTTTTTAGCTACAGAAGAGTTTCGATACGCTTTAAGGTCAATTGGCCATGTCTCAGACGTCAACTCTAAATGCAAGCATTGATTTCAAATTTCTGGTTGAGTTTCTAAACAAGTTCAAAGACGAGAGATACTTCTAGTACTCATGGTTTGCAGCGGCCCATGAATCTAGGATATAAACAGCAAGTACGGACAGAGTGTTGCTTACAAATCCAGGCCATAAATCGCTCCAGCCCTAAACCATATCCACCATGAGGAGAACTACCGTACCTAAAATTCAAATTAGATTCTGTACCTTGGGATTGAAATTTCAGTTTTTTCTGATCCAATTACTTACTTTCGTTGCTCCGTATACCAATAGTAATCTTTGGAGGGTATACCTTCACGTTTATAGGCATCTATTAATTCTTCGTATCCTTCCATACGCATAGAGCCTCCAACAATTTCTCCAACGCCTGGCATGAGGACATCAACACTTTCAGTAATTCTTGAGTTTTCTTTATCCTTCTTCATGTAAAAGGCCTTAATTTCTGAGGGAAAATGAGTTAAAAAGAGAGGTAGGTTGATAATATCAGTCATCTTTCGCTCAGCTGCTTCAGCAATATCATCTCCAAAGACATGTGGTTTCCCTTCTTCATTTAGAATTGGCGGATCCTGAGCATTTAGCCATTCAATTGCTTCAGCATATCTCATTCTCTTGAATGGCCGAGACGGCGCTTTGAAATCAGGGTTCAGCTTCTTGATGTAGCCAAAAACTTCAGGGTCTTCTATTAGTGTGTTGATGACTCTACTAATTATCTCCTCCATGTGGCAGAGTAAATCTTCAAAGTCAATAAAATCCAATTCGGCCTCAACATGTGTATACTCTGATAAATGTCGTCGGGTTAATGATTTTTCAGCCCGGAATGATTTTTCAATGCAGTACACATTACCAAGACTTGGAAGACCTGTTTCAAGATAAAGTTGAGAAGATTGAGTTAAGTAAGCCTTCTCGCCATAATATTCAAGCTCAAAAAGAGAAGCACCACCTTCGACTTGAGTTTGAACAAACGCCGGAGGGCTAATCTTGGTAAATTGCATTTCTTTGTAAGCTTTAGCAAATGCCCATTCAATGGATGATCTGATCTTCATGAGTGACGATGCGCTATCTCCTCGGAGAACCAAGTGCCTGTTATCGAGCATTGACGCATCCCACTGGTCTTGTTGGGACGAAACCTTGTTAGTGATTGCGTCTAAATCAGAAGGGCTTGTTCCGATAACTTTATAGTAATCGACATGAAGTTCTCTATTATCTGGCGCAGACTGACCTACTGGAACTCTTCGAATTTCTCCGAACAAAGTTAATGCAGTTCCTTGAGCAAATGTTAGTGCATCGTAAGTTTTCGTGAGGATTCCGACTAGAATGCATTGCAATTGGCCGTATCCATCGACTAGAGTAAGAAAAGTAGCTTGTTTTTGGACCCGTAGTCGATGTATTCGCCCAGAGATCTTTATTCGTGTCCCCTTTACATTATCTTCGCACAATGGAATATTTTTATCACTAGTTCTAATTTTGAGAGCTGCAGGTAGTGTTGGATCTTCAATCAGAACAATCTTCCTCGCATCTTCAAGGTTGGCGAGTCGCACTGCTTCTCTCTCTGCTTCTTGCGCAGCAGTTTGCTGTTGTTTCAATAGCTTCTTTCTGTGGGCATCAACTGCACTTTGTGCTTTCTTAACTGCACTTTTGGCAGGCTCTTTCCAAGCGAGCTTTTCAGCTGGGTCTCCCTTGGTGCCTACTGGCCCAGAGGTTGATGCGCGAGAGAGATAAGTTTTGGTCTGGCTCACTCCGTCCTCCCTAATAAAGGCATATGCAAGTGATTTGTATGGCCTATCTTCAGTTCCAGTAGCTGTTTCACCATCTACACCGATGTCGGTATCAATATATATTGTCGTCATGTTTGTGTGAAATAAAAATCTCTGCATTACGCCATTAACGAATCAATGCCAGGGATATGAAATGAAATCGTCCGGTTTTATCCACTTCACCGCCTTCATTTCTACAAATAGGAACAAAATCTAGTCGCGCATCAGCGCTTCATAGTCAATATTAACACTCAATGTTGTCTGTCCTAACCTTGATACAAAAAGTTTGTAACCGGCATTGATTTTCTGTAAAGTTGATCTTTAGATTCAGATTAACTCCACGCGCTATGACAAAACAGTTGCACTGATGCGATAATAAAGCAAAGTAAGACAATGACAGGATTTGCTGTAATTCAAATCATTCATCTAAGCGTGAAATGCTCACAAGAAGCTCGAGCTTAAAATCCTCATCTCCAGCTCTTGAAATACCTACTAAAACTCAATATCAGAAGCTCACTACTGTACTCCACTCATGTATAAGATTACGTTCTATGAGAAATATCCACAATAAAATTAGCACGCTCTTCTCTCGGTCCTTATTTCGTTTGGTTACAATACATAACATTTCTACAACCGCAAGACCAATAAATACGATGCCTCCAACTCAAGCAACTTTGAGGTATGTGAAAGATCCTCAAACTTCTTTGGGGTAGGGCCCTATGTTTCTTGACTCTGTGACAATGGTACTCTAACAAAATTCTAGCAAATTCTTTAGTAATCCTAAGGGAATCCGGAGTACAGCTAAACAATCAAAATTGTCATTTCTGTCTTGTAACTCATCCGATGAGAAAGGAAGCATTAACATACAAGATGAGAATATCGCAGAAATGAGTACACAACCTAAAAATGAACCAATAGTCAAAAATGAAGAAGATGAGATCGGTAGATGCCCAAAATTTACTGTTTGTAAATATGCTGAATTAATTCAAAGAAAACAGAAAGAAAAGAAGAATTCCTACACTCGTTCCAAAATCCGATGTTGAAGACGTTGAGAGGTCCGATGATGAAGAGCCAGTTTCAAAACGGCGTCGTATAGTAAAGTCAAAGAGTTGCTGTGACGATGAAGCTTTACCCATGTCAGAACTCAAATCCAAAGTTGAGATATTACCCTTGATTGAAAGGGAATCAACTATCATTCCTAATCAGATAATGAATAAAAAATCTGCACGAGCTACTGATGAATCTGAGACTGGAGATAATACCCTTACAAATGCCTCTCCGAAACAGATTAGTAAATTTCTCACAACTACTTCACAGCGAGATGAAGAATTTGATGAAAATGAGGACGATGATCTAGTAGATGAACGAGATACTACTGAAAAATCACAGGATAAGATCCAACTTTCGTCCAAAGAGTCTCAGCATCCATATCCCGACTGGGAACCTGGAGAACCTGTGCCTTATGCAGCACTTTGTACTACTTTTTCTTTAATTGAAATGACAACCAAGAGATTAGCTATCGCATCTCATTGCTCTCTATTTTTACGACAAGTCCTTCGACTTACTCCAGAAGACCTTCTTCCTACAGTTTTACTGATGGTTAACAAACTTGCAGCTGATTATTCAGGCATTGAATTGGGAATAGGCGAGTCCTTCATTATGAAAGCTATTGGAGAGTCAACTGGAAGAAGCCTTGCCGTCATTAAGGAGGATCAAAAGGAGATCGGAGATCTTGGTCTTGTAGCCGTCAGAAGTAGAGCAAGGCAGCCGACTATGTTTGCCCCGAAGCCCTTAACAGTACGAAATGTACATAAAGCACTTATTGAAATTGCAACAGTCTCAGGTACAGGAGCTCAGACCCGGAAAATTGACCTCATAAAAAGAATATTGTCTTCTGCTGATGCTAAGAATTCCAGGATCAAGGTCGATATTTCGGAAAATAAGGGTGGTCCAAGTGAAGCCAAATTTATTGTAAGGTTTCTTGAGGGTAAACTTCGACTGGGTTTGGCTGAAAAAACTGTTCTCATATCTTTGGCTCATGCCGTAGTATATCACGAGCATGAAGCCAAAAGTCCTGGAATTATACCTAGTACTGAAGAATTAGTACAAGGGGAGGCAATCCTTAAAGCTGTTTTTAGTGAGATTCCTAGCTATGATATCATCATCCCCGCGATGATAAGCAAAGGTATTTTCCACTTACGTGAAAATTGTAAGCTTCAGCCTGGGATCCCATTAAAGCCCATGTTGGCAAAACCTACGAAATCGATAACCGAAGTTCTAGACCGATTTGAAAATCAAAATTTTACTTGTGAATACAAATATGATGGTGAGAGAGCACAAATACATTATGTTGCTAGAGATTCACTTATACCGTATGCGGGAACTACCTCCGATGCTTCCAAAGTGATAAGTGGTGGTATAGCTGCCATTTTCTCTCGGAATTCCGAAGATCTTTCTAAGAAATACCCTGATATTCTTATCAAGCTTAACACATGGGTCAAATCTGAAACGAAAAGTTTCGTTCTGGACTGCGAGAGTGTTGCGTGGGATGTTGTAGAAAAAAAAGTCCTACCATTTCAGCAACTCATGACCCGAAAAAAAAAGGATGTGAAAGTTGAGGATGTAAAAGTCAAAGTCTGTGTCTTTGCATTTGATCTGCTCTATCTGAATGGTGAAGCAGTCGTTCATAAGTCTCTTCGCGAGCGACGAGAACTTCTTCATACTGCATTTTCTCCCGTTCAAGGAGAATTCGCATTTGCTCTTGGGATGAATTGTCAGGAACTTGATGAAATTCAGACATTTCTTGACGAGAGCGTCAAAGCATCTTGCGAAGGTCTCATGGTTAAGATGTTAGATGGCATTGAGAGCACCTACGAGCCCAGTAAGCGAAGTCGTAACTGGCTAAAGGTACAGAATTAATCCCAAAATTGTCTATAACATATCTATACATACACTACTAACCTGTTCGCAGATAAAGAAAGATTACCTATCTGGTATCGGTGACTCACTTGATCTTGTTGTACTAGGAGCTTATTATGGTAAGGGCAAGCGTACCTCTGTATATGGTGCATTTCTCCTCGCTTGTTACAATCCTACTACCGAAGAATATGAAACTATTTGCAATATCGGAACTGGCTTTTCTGAGGCGATACTGGAAGAATTTTATGATCATCTCTCGAGTATCGTCATTGAACGGCCCAAACCATTTTATCTCCATGCATCTTCTGGCAGTCATCAACCTGATGTCTGGTTTGAGCCAAGATATGTATGGGAAGTTAAAACCGCAGACTTGACTCTTAGCCCCCGTTACAAGGCAGGTTGCAAAGAAGGTGTTGATAAAGAAAAAGGAATAAGTCTCAGGTTCCCTCGTTTCATCAAGATAAGAGACGATAAAAATCCAAAAATGGCAACGAGTAGTAGGCAAATTGTTGAGTTGTATCACAAACAAGAGAGCGTAGCGAAGAGTCACGGTCCTGCCGTGGATGATAATTTTGAATATTGAGAGACAATTTGCTCTCACCATACTTATCTGATGACCAAAGTATGATTGATATTTGCTAATTAATTTCAGGTATCGCGGCATCTTTTACGTCGGCCATACCAATTCCATACTTTTAACCATCGTCTATACTTCTCATCTGATGTTGGCACCGAGTTTTAAATAAATGCACAAGCCAAATAATTTTGGCAGATCTTCTGAAAGAAATAAAACAATCATCCGCTGTTATATCAAATATTATTCTCTATTTGTATTATTTTGTCATCATCTACGTCATACTTAATTCTGTTCAAAATGTATGAAGATCATAATTTTTAAATTTTAAGTTCCCTTGGATGATAAGTCATACATTACAATAATTCTATCAATTAGACATGCTACTAGCAAAATTTGCGATCGCAGGTGTTTACCTGATCGGAAAATTCATTACATCTATTTACATCTTGTTAAACATTCTTTTTCTTTTCTTTGGAATTTGCACCATTTTATTTTTTCAAATTCAGAGTCCCAATTAAAACTTGAAGTTTTCCACCCAGGAAATAAGCACATAACAAACTCATCAGAACACACCACCCTGCTAAAGACAAATTCATAATGGCGTATCCAAATTTCACATTGAGATAACCAGCAACAACAGGTCCTACTGTTAATCCCAAGCTGAAAATCATACTATTCATCGCGTATAGTTGCGCATATGGACCTCCATTAGGAAACCAATCGGGGTTCGCTTTTTCGTAGTATTCTATCACAATACTCGCGTCAACGAGGCTTTGTGAGCCAATAGCAGCAAGACCCACTCCGCAAGCAACGAGGATAACTGAGAATTTCGTAACCTCCAAAACGTAATTTTCTTGTCCTGGTATCGCAGTGTGTACCATGCCAAAAAATAAAAGAGGAGTAGCCAATAGAACAAGTCCGAGAGAGGCAAGCAATTTAGAACCATACCGGTTTACGAGCAATCCTGCCACGGGTGAAAGTAGAAGATAGGGAAGAAGAAGTGGGATGAATAGTAAGCCAGCAGAGCGAGAATTAAATGAAAACAATGTTAGACTCTGGATTGGGATTGTTGCATCAAATATAGCCAAGGTCATAGCATGCGTAAAACAGAGTGCTAGAGAGGTCAAGAGACGAGGAGTTGTAGAGGCAAGGTAAAATATCGGGACCCTCATTTGCCACGGCCGGACTTCTTTAGGCAATTTCCATTCACTTAGTTCATTCTCTGAGTAGCTTTTGGCAAAAGAATTGCTAACATTGGAGCTGGAAATAAGGGGGGCAGTCTCATCGGGTGAAATGTCGTCCCTTGGTAACGAAGATACATCCCATCCATTTCTCTTCATCACTCCCTTTTCCACGACAAAAATTCGTAGTATTAAATCAAGAGTTAATAGCATGAATCCTGTACCGAAAACCCATCCCTCACCAAGATAATCGTAGATAATGCCACCAGCGACAGGCGCTATTAGTTCGCCCGCACAAATAAAACCAAAGATACCGTTGAGAACAACAGCCAAACGACTATTACCGACAGTGTCAAGGATCATTGCCAAGCCAACGGACCACACTACAGCAGCAGAAAAGCCTTGAAAAATTCGAGCTATCACCAAAGCTTTCCAACTTTGACCGATCCAAAGGAGCGCCGTCGATATGAACATGGCCGATAAGCCAGATAGGAATGAAGGCTGTCGTGACGGGAGAAGATCGGCGATATATCCCGCAGGTAAGGAAATAAGCACCGATGCACCGCCATAGAATGAAAGAAGAAGGGAAATGCTTTTCTGCGTATCGTCACTGGGTATGTGCAGACGATTGGACAAGATGAAAGGTAATGTCGGGACAATGAGTCCGTATAAGAAGAGATCAGTAAACATTGCCATGCTGATCGTAGTGATAATGAAAGACGTTGATGAGCGCCATCGAAGGCCTCTAGGTGGTGGTTGACGCGACAATGACATTTCGTAGTGAATGAGTGAATGAGTGGAGGAAAGATAGTATATGTAGTGGGGAAACGATAAATATGATGCCCCCCATCGATTGATGAGTCAGGACTAACGCACGTCTATTGCCAGTAGAAAAATGACATGAAAATTCCTTTAGCCATGAGTATGACATCGGTTAGACTTCCCGTAATCTAATCCGAAGTTTCTAATCGCATGCTGGACCTTGAAAAACGTTGATCATCCGTCAAATCCAACATCCACAGCATTTTTCAATAATATTTCTTTTTTATCAAGCTGTTTGTGACAGTGAACCTGTAAGTAATGTAGATCTTCACTGCAAGATATACCTATGACTTAAATAGTACACATCTCCCTATGCCTCTACGATATATACATTTTTCAATGTTTGTAAACTGCCTACGGGAATCGGTTGACAAATGCTACGTCGGGATCAGCGATATTTAGGAGCCATCATGCGCATTGGAATTTCCTATTGATCTTCCTTTTGAGATCAGACAGGGGTAAGTACAAGCGTGCACCGTCAGGATTAGTACTCCAAGTAGCGTGTGGGCAGTTGAGCGACGGACCCGTGAAGGAAGAAAATCATTGGTCCGTATCCAACTTTACCCCTGAGGGCTCGTTTACCTGGAGCCTCGTGACTCGCAACCTCGATACGACCATAAATGTCTTGGAAATCAAAGAACAGGCTACGGAACCCTTATTATTCTTACATGTTTAGGATAGCTAAGAAGAGTGGCAGTTCGTGTCTTCAAAATCATAATTCATCCACGCGGATCATGTTCGGCTCGGTCACATCATCACCAATCCCCCTCAGCACGTTTTCCACGAAGAACTTCTATGACTGTCCCAGAGAAACAGGTTGAAGCGCTCTTCTGAAAACAATTATCCAACTGGTAGGAACTTCATTGGTAATAGGCTGTAAACACAAGTAGCTATGTGCCGGTTGGGTCCTCTTTACGAGGCAGGTGAAAATCTTACGTGAGTTATTCTGGATATGACTGCAGCCGCCCGCCGAAAATGAGTACGGGGGGAATGGCAGAGGCTTTCACATAAAGTTTTTTGATCTCTCGGTCTGTGGCATATGAGTTATGGAGAACACAATCCTACTCACTCGATCGAATGTAACCAGCTGGATCAAACGTGGAAAACTGGGAAAAGTCCGGTGTTAGACGGGAATTTCTATAGGTTCGAGGATCATGCGTTCTTGATATGCTTCACACGTTACATGTTTCCTATGGGACGATGCTCTTGCTCGCATCAGACGATAAATAGTTTTAACACACGCATTAAAGTGTATGATTCCATCGTATTTTTGCCACTAAAATATATGTCGCCGCTCTGCGATCGAAAACTGATTATTATCTCTACGAAAAAAACACTTGCTGGAAATTTTGACAAGATTGGCTAAACTTAAGATATTCAGGCTGAAAGGCTTCTAAAGCGGCATGACTGGTTAAATTGATGAGTGACATGTCTACTGGACCAGTCGTTTAAATATGGCTTGGCTAGATTAGGTACCAATCTCGAAAGGAGAAAACTAGCTTGAATCTAGAAATGCCATACTTCAGATCGCGCGTTACACGTCTTTATCGAAATGATTCAAACTTGTTCTAGGAAAATCGAGATGTCAAGACTTTTCTCAAGTGTTTATATCAGATCAATCTTAAGAGAAGAAGAGGCCTCTTTACTAAGTAGGGATTCGGTGCACGTTAATCAACCTTCAAACATAATCATAAGTTCTTATGCTGTTTTGTCAGAGTGATGGCTGATTAAGCAGCCAGTAGAGAGGTTCTGAAAACAAACTAAGAAACTAAGGGCCCGATTGGATTCTATAAGGAAGATAAAATACTTGAAGGAATACTAATGAGTGTGCTAGACGTAATCTGGTGGTCGTATTCGTGACAAAGTATTGGACTTGGAGAGCTCAATACTGTAGAGATTCTACTTATTTATGTATATACACTATGTCTAGGGTAATTGA
>MCBS01024382.1:0-10770 GCA_003611235.1 Golovinomyces cichoracearum
GATACTCTAAAAACAGGACGCGCCACATTTACTTGGGTGGATGGAGGGATGTGAGGTTGACTCCGGTCAGCATGGCGACAGCTGGCGCAAGTCAAGGAGGAGTCGTGGAAAGAAATCGCCAGGTGGCTGACATCGCAGGCATGAGGACGGTGCCGGGCCCGGAAAGTGTCTTTTTGTTTTTCCTTATTGTTTGTAATTCATGAAGGTAGTTATGAGTCTTACAAGATCATCTTCCTGTGTCATACCTCTTGGATGTAGTGATTGTGCTCGACACGTTAATTCTTCATTCATTCAATCAATCATCCTCGTGAAAGGCAGCAGAGAGTTGAAAAGGGAGATACTCGATACTTGCTGGGCGTTAAAACCTATCCTGCGCCTCTCCGTGGTGGCGCCTGGGGAACCCTTTCTTTCCAGAGAACAGAGCAAAGCAGAAAGGTAACCGAGTCTTCAGGTCCCCCTATTCAGCTCTGCGGCTCTTGATCGTCTTCATATCTCCTCCATATTCTCCCAGTATCCCCTCAACGAAGTCTCTCACGGTCGTCCCAGGCATGTAAAGACAACAGCTTTGCACTATCAAATAGACTCGGATAAACCCCAAATGTGAACAGGCTATTGGCCCAGCTGGTCAGGCGCTAGTTGGACTTTCTAGAAGGACTAGGTTGCATTCCTATATGGACTTTTTTTTCCAGGGGCTGACTGCGGCTGCTCGTCGTAAAAGAATACGGGAGGCATGGCTGAGGTTTTTCCCTTAGTCGGTGACCCTTGGGTTATGGTGAGTGCATTCCTACTCATCTGACCCCATGTAACTAGCTTGCTCAAACGCAGATAATGGGAAAATCTGGGCACCGGATGGGTTACTGCTGTAGCTTGGAGGATCATGTATTCTAGACATCCTTCATACGTCTCTATGCCACATGGGATGGTGGTCTAGCCCACACCCGACGATAAATAATACACACACAAACACACGATACTTGCCACATCATCGATGATACAGATTACAACCTGACACCGTTGCGCGTGTGGTAGTCGATTTAGGATATGATTGTAATTTTATGCACTTCACTATATATCCTGAGAGAATTACGCTGTGACAGAGAGTTCCATAGAGCTAGTTTTAACTGGGACTGTACACAAAAAAATTGTATCTCATCCAACTAGTATGTTCTACTTTTTTTTATCTACCGGATATCACGTTTTAGTAACACAAATTGGTCCCCCCCTCTCTTTGACTCCTGACTTTCAATAAAATGTCCTAGTCAAAATTGTGTGAAAAATCTTTTTTTCTAGATCAGCAACATAGCTTCGGATTAATAGATTACCATAACTTCTCCCTAAGGAAAATTAGATGTACCGTCACACAGTCCTTCACGTATTGAGTTTTGCGGAAGTATCAATCACGGAAGAAAGTATTTCGAGATGTATTCAATTCTCAGACGTGTTCGCTAAACGGGATTCAGATGGGCATCAAAGTCGAGTCGCTCTTAAATGTATTTAGGCTCTATGAGACTGAGGAAACAAGTCACTCAATAGAATTTTGGGGAAAAAAAAACCTCTTCATAAGAAATTTTCAAAAAACAAAACCCAAAATTTCTTCATGGTAATATTTAGTATTTGCAGCGTTTGTCGTCACAAGAGTCTCTGCCACGATCCTTCTCCACTAGGAAAGGCATAAAATTTAAATACGGAGTGAATCAGACGAGTGATGACCAAATTTCGGAGACATGACTGCTGAAAGATTGGAATTCTATAACACGACAATAAATGGGTTGGAATCTTTTTATATGTGTTTGTATAAATGTACAAAGAGGAATCTTATTGCTTCAATCTCGAGACAGTTTTGGACCCCGATACCGATTTGAAGATCCATTAACTTTACAAACCCGCATTTGAAGAATCAGTAATCTCATGGAGAAACTTTCTGCTCTTTCCACTTAAAGTCTTCAGCTTAAAGAAAGCTGCCATGTCACAGTCGTCTTCTCAAGTCTTGATGAGAGTTTTAAGCGCTTTCTGTCATACAAGAAAGTCACGCATTCTTCTCTACGAGGTAAAGTGCCAATTCTACCCGTGTAAATCTTGATCGGCTTTCCCTCACGTTTTTGAATCCACAATTATGCTATTCTTCTTTAAAATTTGACGATATTTTTACATGAGAATGCTGCGGCGGCATAATTAAAAAGAACATGGCTTTTTTTTGGAAGAATAAAATAAGAGTCTGCTGTTCTATGATGGAAAATATGTTAGACAATGGGGAGAGGAAGAGAAGAAACGGAAAAAATTAGTTTTAGCTATCCCATCTCTAAGGCATCATAAGTCTTCATGAGTATCTTCAGTTTCAGAAGGAAATAGTTGATCATAAGTTATTATTTCCACAGGATTCAGTTTGCGGCGGATCTCTCGGTATTCTAATTCGGTAGCCCTTAAAATTGCAAATCTGACTTCATTGATGCCAATTCTCTTTCCATGCATCCATTTAGTGGAACTGAAGGGAATGATTTCCCCAATTGCTGGTCCGACGGCCGTTATTGATTTTCTTTTTACCCCCAAAGCGTTTTTCACTTCTTCAATAGTCTTCCCCAGTCGTCCAGCTTTGAAAGTATCTGGCGTGATAGTTGGCGAGATGACCTTATCAACCTTCGATAGGATGACTTGAAAAGGAACGCCGATCTGCCTACAGAGCTCAATCATTTTCTTATCATTACTCTTGACGCCATGTTCTGTTTCTACGAGAAGGAAGACCCGCTTTAATTGCCGTCTCTTTTCCAAATATTGAATCACTTGATATCCAACATCAGCTCGACCGCCTTTCCCGTACCCAGGCACGTCTAGTACAATGAGTTTATTCTTCGGGAGCTGATCTAGTCTATTTTCACTCTTCGATTCGACAGCGAATGCACTCATCAACTTGGTCCTACCCGGCTTGGAACTGGTGAATGCTATCCGTTGGCAAAGTAGAGTGTTTAAGAGCGAGGATTTCCCTACATTTGAACGTCCCAGGAAACATACTTCGGGACTCTCACCAAAATCCTCTCCAAAGGGCATTTCTCGAAATTTTTCGGCAGACCATAGAAATTTTGCTTTTGAATTCTGAAAGAATTCAGCTGCCTTTCTTAGTTGGAACGGCGTTGGCGGTACCGTGCCCCAGTGACAGGACAGAGACGCATGAGTGGGTAGATTGTCAACAACATCTTTCTTAGAACTGATCAAACGACTTCGTAGTCTCAGCTGTTGACCATGACTCTGCGCATTAATTCGTCGGAGTGTGAAAGTAGAGAATTTAGCCATTGTTGTTCGGGAAGGCTTAAGTAATTCTGCGTCTCTTCTGTCAGGCGGGGGTCGGCCGGCTTCTCGGCCCGATGGGTACATTTTAAGTGTCTCGTTTCCCAATCTGAAACAAGCACCACCACATCTCCATATCCACAGAGACTCAACTATGTCCACATCTACGACCCATTTAAGATCAATTTATCGCGCCCTTTTGCGTCAACTCCCATCACAGCATCCACGAATCAAATTCTACCATTCTCCTCTCGGAAAACATATACGAAACTCCTTCACTCTCGAACAAGGATGTGATAGTGATGGCACCGGCCGTCGTGGCGGCTCCCTCCAGGAAGCAGAACAATTTCTTCAATACATAAAATCTCAGCGGCTCTATGTTAGTCTCTTAGAAAAGTATAACTCAGATATGGGCATCGGAGAGGCAGAAAAGGTTCGGCTTACTGCCCGGAGGGTTGGCATGGAGTTGCCTCGTATCTGTAATGAATAATTCTGATCTACAAACTGGGATAGAAGAAGTGAAAAAGGGAGAGAGGAGGCCATACCGCCCTTGGTCGGATCTTTTTCTTGGGCTTACTAAGATACAAATACACATGTTCACCTATTATACGCACCGAATGGTTAATGTCCAGAAAAGAGTTCGATCGCAAAGAGATTCATAAGCAGATACATCGCCAGCAAAGGGGTTTTTTTATTTTAATTCAACCGCTCAAACACTGTCATCAATATTCACTTTTTTTCATTGCTCTCGCAATGAGCTAAGACTCCCTCTAGCCCTCGGGGGAGAGATATTATCGCATGCTCTACAATTTGAAGTCTTATAAGACTTGTATCTCCCAATTGTTTTTTATGAAAACTGTCTATGTCATTATGTATCAGACTTTAACGGCACTGGTCCCTCTAAAAACTCTTCACACAAAAGCTTCACTGTCTTTTGCTTTGACGTTTTTAAAGGCAAAATGCTGTGTATATTACCTGTCAGCGTATTGGTCTCGTGATTTGTATGGCGCAACAATGTGACCTATCTACTTTGTAAATTATACTATAATTGTTGATACTGATCTATTTTAATTTTTGAAGGGTTAAAGCAACAAAGCTGAGATCCCAGACCCAGATATAAGAGTGACCGTTCTACAGACTACCAGAAGTAAACATTTTATTTTGACTGATTGAGACTTAGTTCGACTTGATCAATGTTATATTGTCCGGGATGTTGTGAATGGCTTTCCTCCTAGTTTCATGTCTCACTTGACATGAATCACTTCGTTCTGTATTTTCTTTTATTTTCATTTGTTTTTCCCGGTCTTTATTTTCTTTGTAAAGGACAGGAAATGCCCTATAAGAAAAATGGATGAAACTCGGAGATATTCTGTCTAATCTTAGATTGGTGGAATTGAGCGTTATTTCGAGTGGCGATGTGGCAGAACAAAGCGAAATGATCCTAGAGTTTAATAGAGATGAATAAAGTCTTATTTGCTTTCTCGCAGTCACGCAGAGATAGACAGGAGAGGATGTCTAGAGGTTCAATGGAGATCAAATAGTTTGAGGCAGTATTGGATTGCCGGTGGCGACGGTGGGGCGGAGGATGGAATTCAGCGGGCACACAAATCACGTTCAGGCGGTTCTTTTTTTGGATTTTGGATTTTCTTTTCGGTTTGACTTTTTCCTCAGAGGGGTTGGAGGGCCACATCACGTGAATATCAACAGACTTTCCCCCCCCCGGTACGTCAAGCCGGAGTTTAAGGAAATTCGGAAACATTCAAGAGATTTGACAGGTCAAGTAGGACTCTCCCCCTTTTGAATCGGACTCGAAGGGAAAAGGGAGGAGTCGAGGGTTTGGCAATGTCCATGTCCACTGCGTGTATGTTTTGTGTCCGCATTGAAGATGAAGACAAGTGTACACAGATTTAAACAAAAACAATATATATATATATATATATATATATATATATATATATATTTTCATCCAGACGTAAACGTTGAGAAAGGAAGACCGTTATCAGTGCTTTGGCATCGTTTTGACCTTTTTTTTCATCTTTCTCTTCTTACATCTCATCACCGAAACGTGTTCAGAGATTGAATTTCCCTCTCTCTCTCTCAACTTGAACCTCTATCCTTTCCATCCTTCTCTTCCGATCCTCATCTCGTCCGCTCTCTAGTTTCTTCGTACTTGTTGCTTCTCTCTATCTCGCTCGCTCAGCTTACTGTTGCCTCCACCTACAAACGCAGGAGATCTAATCGCATCTTCTACGATCTTTCTCTCTCTTACAGCCCTCCAAAAGAGTCCAATCGACGAATCTCCACCAACAGCTTTCCCTGCGCAGTCATCCTCTCACCTGCATTGCTATACCTGCCGCCCATCAATCCTCCTTCATAGCCCCTTCCACTGGCCCCGACTACTATTTTCGATCGGTTCCATATCGTCAGAATTTTTCGATTTTTGCATTTTTCCTGTCTCCCCCTGTCCCTACTACCGAACAGATTATCCACTAGATTCGCTCACTCAGACCCTCTTGGCTCGCCTCCACCGCCTCTTTTCTCGCTCGACAGCCCGCCGCCGCCCCGGCCCTTTTCGCGAATCGACCAAAGGTTAGTCTGGGCTTTTGAGGTTCGTCTTTTGCATTTTTGGGTCGTCTTTAAAGTTTAATCTCCCCTCATCCAGAGGTGACGAGAGTCTCGCTACCTCCACAATATCAAGGGTGATAGCCACACCATTCGTTCGACAATAGCCAATCGGTCAACAATAGGATTTTTGTGTGGGGCTCTACATCTATTTTCAGGTATCATAAGAATACATCAGAAGAGAAATATATATACATGTACGCATTTAAAGGAAGAGATATATTTTCATGGTGAAGGCAAACCCTCCACACATCACTGCATAGACACCTATCACATCTAAACCAGTCGCATTTAGGAAATCAAACTTATCTAGTTCCCAGTGGCTTATTTCGGACTCGGTTGAGATCTCCGCCAATTTTATTCTTCATGTCGACTCCCGTCCCAGCTCAGAACTTTAGGAAACTCCAACAGCATGCCTTGTCTAAGCTTGTCCTTATGCCCGTCAGCAAATCCATGATCAAATATTTGGCTCGAAAATCAGCTCACGTGATTCGGTGTGGGAAAAAGCTACCTCCAAATCCACCCTCGACTGAACATAATTCAGAGATAGCTCTACGGGAGGAGCGGAATGTGAAGACGAAGAAGAAGGAAGAAAGTGAGAAAAAGAGAGAGGTAATGGGTCTGAAAAGACAGAATAAAAGAGGAGAAGAAGAGGATCAGATTCCGTCGCTCGAAGAGTTCATTGCACATTTGGTGCTTAGATCCAATGTTCAAGTGCCCACACTAATGACAACACTTGTCTACCTAGAACGGCTTCAAAAAAAACTTCCTCCCGTCGCCAAGGGAATGAGGTGTACGGCTCACCGTATCTTTCTTGCTACTCTTATACTCTCAGCTAAATTCTTGAACGACTCTTCACCCAGGAATAAACATTGGGCCGAATACTCTAAAATCCGAGGTCAAACAAATTTTGGCTTCACTAACACCGAGGTTAACCTAATGGAGAAACAGCTCTTGAACTTTCTCAACTGGGATCTCATCGTAACTGAGGATGACCTCTACTCTCATTTTGAACCCTTTTTATCACCGATACGCAATGAGATCCAACAACAAGAACAACGCGCAGCTCTATATACACAAAAAACTGCACAAGCTGCCTCACGCTCCTTGGACAAAGCCACAGCTGATCGACACCGAAAATCTACAACCCAGACCTTTGGTGAACCAGTCTCTGCCATTAAGATTCCATCAAGTCGCTGCTACTCATACTTAAAAGTCACACCTCCATCCATGGCAGCTGTACCCGATCTACTACTAAGTGACCATTCATCTGTGAACTCATCTATCGATTCATTTCCCTCTAGTTCACCTCTGAATTACTCGCACCTCAGTACACCTAGATTAAATGAGATAGGGGATCATGCATATTCGCCTTCCGTCCTCATCAGCTCTTCTACACAGAAAATTAATGGTCAGAATTTCGCTATACAGCTCGATCGCATATTCAATCCTCCAGATGATATTTCCAAATATCATTACCACAACCGGGACTCGACCGTAGTCCACGTGGCCAACAATTCTCTTAATACAGAGAAGCCTCCCATATCTCCTCCAGATTTTTCACCATCGGGTCTGAATTGTCTTCCTAGCCATGAGCCTGCGAGGTTAACAAAACGTACCTGGCGTCCAGTTGGTCTCCTGAATCGTCTATTGGCCAAAAGTAGCACTTAGAGATGAATGGGGTATCATCTAGATCCATGAAATTATCAAGATACTTTGATATCGATAGTTAAGAGAAAGCTACAAAATCTTGAACCAACTTTTAACCTCCTTTCAAAAACATCGTTTCCTCAGGAAGAGGGGGGGCGGATGTTTCGCATTACAATCATGACAGAAGAAGTCTATGAATTATTCGAGGAAAAAAAGAGAACTAATTATCCAAATTTTCTTTTTTCCCTCTTTTTTTTTCCACATTAAATTTTTGCTGGGTTTTTGGCGTTTTGTTTTTTTTTTCTCCTCTTCTATCTTCTCTCTTCGTTCTCATCGCCCGATCTCGTGTATGTCTCAAATAAAATAAGCATATTGAGAAAGAGAAGTCGTTGAGATTTTTGATACCTACTCATCCTTTTGCCGGGTATGATAAATGTCAAAATTTGAAGAGAAAATGTCACCAAAAAACATAAATATATTGGCATATAAATGTTATGGATGAAATCGAGACGTTGGTGTTTGTGTTTTTTGTTTCTTACATATTTTTATCATTTCTTCTGAAGTATTACACTTTTATCACTATTTTGTGTCTTTCTCTTATTTTATTAGTTTTCTTAACAAAAACAAGGGACTGAAACGTTCAAGATGACGATGAAGGCTTTTTTCACTCTTTTTTTTTTCCAAAAAAAACTTTGAATAATTTACCTTTTTATATATGTTTATATGCAAAAAATAAAAAATGACAATACATGTACATATATGAAGTTTTGATTTATCATTTTGTACCGGGGGTGGGGGGTTTTAGGAAACATATTTAAGAATTGATTTTGTAATAAGTCTACGAGAACAGGATTGTATTTGAAGATACCAAATGAACGTGATATAATCGAGACAGCCCGTATGATGATGTTCTATCTGGTTGACGCTTCTCTCTAACCAGCAGATCTTCTATTCTCGCAATCACGACATTTGAACAGTTGAGCGGACATTCACGCAGTCGCACTGTGCGCAATATTCACCTCCGTTTGCCAATACTTTAGACCCCAACCCCAGTCGCCAGGATATCTATATTTAGATATCCTTGTAGCAAGACGACTAGGGTTGCGGCGTGACAGATGTAACGTAAATGAAAAGCGAACGATACAAACGAGCGACACAATGAGCTCTCAGTCCACATCTACAACGGCTTTGGCTAATTAATTAGCCAATACTCCGACAGGCCAAACTCACGTAATGAGGGTTTTGTCCTTATTTGTTGCGCTTTCAGGCTCTTGCATCGAATTTTTCAAGATTAAGTCCATTGCAAGAAATGGTAATTATCTTAAGTGTGCCGTTTTAAAAAAAACTATACCGCTGGCAGCAGGGGCCCCCACCACCACGAAGCAAAAAAAAAAAGAAGATTTAATTATGGCTGAATTCACGTAGAAAAACTTGAAGTGATCTCGAGGAGTAGAGCTTTTAGATGAATAGATCTAATGATCTGGATGCGCGATTTGGTTCTCCTCCCCGACTTTTAGAGGTGGTGGAAGATAAATGGCTAATCGACTGGGCCAATTGGATCCCAAACTCCGCCACATCTGTCTGGTAGCGCTCGGCCTCAAAAAAAATTTATTTTTTTTTTAATACTTTTTTAATGAGACAACGACAGCTCTGGTAGCGGTGATTTCGTTAGATTCAGCTTACCCCGGAGGAGCCCAACGAGAAGATCCAAAATCGCGCCGTACGTTCATGGCAATTTCTTTTGCTCCTTTTCCAACACATATACGAAAGAATAAAATAAAAATAAAATAAAGCTATGTGTCTAAACTAATTGATATTGACCTTTTTTTTTTTTTGTTCCCCGAGACTGGCTTTGAGAATTGAAAAAAAAAAAAAAAATACATAGCCATGATGACAGGAGGTGTGTGGTTGTAAACAGCGCTTACAAATGCCGTGCAAAACCTTACAAAAATTCAAAAAGTTCCGCCCCGGAGAAAAAAGTATCAGTTGCAGCGTATGAATCGATTAAGTGGAAAAGTGGGACTCTGCTACCATTCCTTCTCCTTTTTAGGCCCAATATATATTACCTTAACCAGTTTAGTATTGTGGAAAAGCGACCCCCCCCCCAGATGATTGATTTTTTAAACGTGACCATGAAGAATTGTTGGATCGACAATGAGACAGGCCTTGAGTAGCTGAGAAATTAAATCGCCATTCAATCAATTGGTGTCTAACAACTTCTAATCTCTGACGGAAATGAAAGCTTCAATTCCAATTCTCCCTGTGGGGGGGTGGGATTTACACACTTCTATGCCGCTTTACTCACTGAATACTCTAGCCCCCCCCTCGATACAGGCTAGTTTTGGGCCACTCAAAAAGGCTTCTGGTCGAAAAAATTAGGGGATTCAATCAAGTGTTCTATATCACATTTTTCCAATAGCGAGCATTTTTCGTGGTGCCGGAAGTTGACTCTCTAGATGCAGACTGTATCGTATCAAAAGCTTTGATATCATGTAACGAGCCCCGATGTCTCTTGAGAGAAGAGCAAAAAGCTTCCCCGCCCTTTTTTTTGCTTTTCAAAGACCCTCAAAATAAAGACAAAAAAGCCGAAATCTTCAATCCGGATATATATTCTAAAGGTAACTCTAGAGATATCATTATAGCCCGCCCCCCCCATATTTAAAAAAAAAATATAGATTTGAGTTGTTTTGCCTGGGAACAAAAAAAAAAAGGTAGGACAACTTAATGGCCTCATTAACCTTTGTGGTGCGGGGATCTACCAGAGGTTAAAATGAGTCCTTAAGCCGGCAAATTGCAAAGGGGAAAAAAAAATGTAGAGAAAAGCTTACACAAAGTAGGGTCATTTACCATAGAAGAGATTCTTGCTCTAATATATTACACAGGCATTTATACGTAGGTTTAAGATCAAATAATTGAGGAGGGATAGTCAAGGAAGGTTAGGTGTTGTGGTAATGCGACAAGACAGGACATGATGTGCGAGAATATGAGACAGAGATTTAGGGATCCGGGAAAAGATTATCGAGCGAATCGTTTTATTTGATCCATTTGTTTGTTGGATCTTAATTGAACTTCCTGTCTCTGACCGTTGGAATGTTTGGTGGCCTTTTCGCTTACCATGGACGAAAAATGGATATATACAGTAGCTTACAAAAGTGGTCGAATAAATCACCAAATCTAATACAATTGACCATAACTTTATAACATGATCTTGAAATTAAA
>MCBS01024383.1:0-10772 GCA_003611235.1 Golovinomyces cichoracearum
GGCAGTAAATAAGGGGGAGGAGGCTCTCGTTCATAATAGGGGGGGGGAAGACTAGCAGAATTATCCAGACGTAATCTGCGATGAATAACTTAGTGGTAGCAGCGGCTAGATCCGAAGTTACATGATGAAATAACTCTGTTATTTTATTTGACGCGTGGACTGAGGAGAAGAATATAGAGGCCGTCTTGTTGACAGCGCAAAATCCTCAAACCGTCAACAAAATTCTGTCGAGAATATCCTGACTGAGCCATAAACCAAGGCAGGCTGACGTAGAAAAAGAGCCGAAAATTTTACTTCCCTTGATCCCATCCGCTGTTCTCCGGAGCGTTTCCTTGCTCTGCCACACCCCGTCCGCCTCATGCCAATTGGGCGAGTTCAAGGCTGGAAGGGGACTCGGAGTATTCAGCGGCCACGGCTGTCTAACTTGCATGCAAGTAGGTTTGAATGTGCATATGCTATCCACCAGCACGGGACTCTCTAGGCCACCCCTGCAAGTTCTGGAAAAGAAGACAGGGGTGACAAGAAATCAGGGCCATTGCGTGTAAACATTTAGCCCTCCGATGAAAGCTCGTGACTAAGAATAAATCCCAATTTACGCATAATATCTGCACAAACGGCTTACACCCTAGCATAAATATATAAGAAAAGAATAAAAATATAAAAATACAAAAACATACATAAAAATAAATACATGATAGGACAAAAAGTGCCTCTACTACAAATTAAAAAATGCCCTAGTTTGAGCCCCATTATAGCTTCGGCCCAGGCTTAGTTTTAGAAGCCAGTCTGTATCGATGTTCTTATACGGAATTGATGTACTCGGTTAAACCAAAAATAATGAACTTCCATCTGCATGTTGAGTATCAGCTGACTTTTGCTTCATTCTGTTATCCAGCATCTTTCTCTTCTCCCTTCGCAACCTACAGGCTACTACTGCTTCGGAGACAACAAGCACCCATAGTCCTCGGGTTACTCGACACACTACTCGCACTAAGCAAATTTTCCGTTCCAATTATGTGTATACATACACCCCTCACCCCTCCTATCCCCTTAGCCGTTAAACCCTCGGGCCCTTCAAACCCTTAAGTCCAGAAGGACCAAGATCCCTTAACCCCTCCCCTCTTGGACTTCATACGGAACAGGAAAGGATCCATTGATGGGCAACCAGGATGTGTCTAGCCAGGAAAATTCCAAGATATCGAGAATTCCGTCCTACTGCAAATGATCCGTCCGACCCAGCTTTAGCTTATGTCGAAACCAAACCTGAACATTTCCAAGTCTCTTACTGAGCAGTATATTGTATATTAGGAGAGATATGAACAGAAAGCATTCTGATGTCTTTATATTAAAGCCTACTCGTCACACCCACCTCCAATGACATTTAGGCGTTCCTCTAACTCTTCAATATCAGCTAACATACCCCTCATTACGCGCCAAACCAAAAGACTATGTTAGCTTCCATGTCGAATCATTGCGATCAGTTTTACGAGTGTAGCCCTCAGATAATCTCTCCATTGTTCACCAGCAGTGGAAGTGGCAGTGGCACAACGTCTAATAGTAGTAAACAACAAAATTTCCATGCTCAAGGTCCACAGTTCTCAACATCACGTTGGCCAATCCAATCTCCTTATCTCAGCTCTGCTGGCAGCACAATCTACACATTAACTGAAGAACAACCGTCCCTTGATTACTTCTCTTCCCAACAATTTCTCAGCTCGAGTTCAGCAGCGCTGCCGATGCATAGTGGCCACACCCCCCATTTCTACCCGTGCCGGCTAGAACAAGGCCAGGATATACCAAGAACTGTAACAAACACACATCATAGGGAATCATCACTCTCGTCTTTGGGGTCAACTGGTCCAGAATCACCCTACACCACAAACCTTGCTAATCCACTTATTGTGGACGATATCTTTGAATTCAATGACATATCTTCGTTCTCGACTCAGAAGTTTTTTGCACCTGCACCGGCACCGACACATGAAGTCCTTTTGGTGCCACAATTCTCGTCTAATCAACAAGTTAGCTCTAATTTGTCACTGGACATGCTGTCCATACCTGAGATGAGTTACCAAGAACGGCCAGAGATGCCAACAAGTCTCAGTCACCATTCTCCTTCAATATCACCTCTTTCGGAACAGAATGACCAACAAAACAAACAGCAAACGACTGAAGAAACTCACAGCTCTAATTTCTGGATGAATGGGGACGTACTGCCGTGCGACCAGGCTTACGGTAACATAAGTAAAATTGGTGAAGTGATAACAGAAGTCTACGAAGATGGTCATTTCAATTCCAATCTTCAAATTTCTGCAGACTCTTCGCCTTCAACATCTATTATAACTGCTGCGCAACCTTCAAGTAACAATATTTTCGAGCAAAGATTACAAGATGCAAAGAATCAGCATATATGTGCGAATGCTCAGACGCCTTTAATTTTATCCAATCGTGAATGCACTCCTTTCAGTCACGGATCACCACTGGCTGTGTCAAACAGCTTCAACACGAATTCACCAAGTATGCGATTTGGAACAGCTTTACATCTCCGTGAACAACAGAAAGCTGAAAGTGACGCCCGGATACTTCGTGAGCAACTTCGCAAAGAATCTAATTCAAAATCGACTCCGACTACCATCTCACCAAAGGATGTTGATATGGTTTACTATGAAGAAAGGGAGGATTCTTTGGCTGCATTTTTTCCAAGCCAACAGAAGACAGCAAATGTTATGACATCATATCAATTAAAACAAGAACCAACAAAATCAGATGAAAATATATCACAGCAGAATTATGGAAGTGTAGCTGCGACTCGATGTGATAGTTCGTCTACGTATTCTTCATCCCAACCAGCATCGAATAAGAACACTAATTTCAATTTCGTAATGCCGGTTGTCAATGAAAACTATCAGCGTTTACCACAGCAGTATTCGTTCTTGCCATCACAAACGCAACAGCAGACAAATATGATCTTAAATTCAACTAGCTGTTTCCAAACTTCTCAACCCCCAGTAGATTTGAGACGAGGCGATTATGAATCCGAATCAAGAAACGTAGAAATTAAGAAGCCTGCACGCGTAAATGCGGACACAGGTACATACACTTGTACCTACCATGGTTGCACTCTTCGATTCGATACACCAGCAAGATTACAGCGTCATAAGCGAGAAGGCCACCGAAGCTCATCAGCGGCAGCGGCAGCATCAACAGTTAATGGGATTGGTAGCAATGGTATTACTTCATCGGCGTTCAGAAATTCCCAAGCAGGACCCCACAGAGTTCGTCAATATAATTTTTCTTTATGTTTATCTATGAGATACAAATAACTGACAAGCAACTGCAGTGTGACAGAATAAATCCTTCAACCGGAAAGCCGTGTAACACACTTTTTTCACGCCCCTACGACCTTACTCGACACGAGGATACTATCCATAATACTCAAAAGCAGAAAGTATACTGTCCTTTGTGTGAGGACGAGAAATCATTCAGTAGGAACGATGCATTGACACGCCACATGCGAGTTGTTCATCCCGAATATGTCGATACCACCAGCCGACGAAGGAGAGGTATTTCAGGCTAAGGCGGCACGATCTCACAGATCTCTCCTGTGGCCACATGCAATGGACTGCCAAGACCCAATATCCGATATTTTTCCGATCGGTAAAAAAAATATGACGTAGATGATCTCAGTTATCCTGTCCACATGGTCTAACACGTGACTCAAATTGAATTGAGATATGACCTCCGTCAATAAATTACAACTGTTGTGATTAGCTGCTCACATTTCAGCTAGAGAGGTTTCAATTTCAGAATACGAATTGAGATAAGTATATATATACAAACCTTCGGATGCTTCTCCAAGATGCATGAAAGGTTATAGGGACATTTATTCTCGCCAAAATTTTTGGTGATCTCACTCTTACTCGTTGAGAAGTACAGAAGATTTCATTTTCTTCATACTATCAGACTCATAACCCTATGAACAATTACGTTTGGCATATAAATCTGCTTGCGGAGTTTATTGCTCTATCAAAAACAATCTGTACCATACAGTCTTTTTTCCCCTTAATTACATAGATGGAGTTAGGTTATACAAGGAACATTGGACAGTTGAATTAGATCTGAGCGATTTGCTGTTATATTTGATTTTAAATGTGTTTTTTTAGAAAGGTGTTATTTTTTGGACAATGAGCGACGAACTTATAAATTACTAGAGAAAAATGGCAGTAGAAGTAATGACTTGGGTAAAATCTGACAGGATCAGTGCACCCACTCAAAATACGAGTAAAATTAATCATATATACATACAAATTTTTATATATAATATAAAATAATACATTGTTTTTAATTCTATTTTTATCGTAATTAATCTTGTTATTTCCCTTCAAGGAAAGAAAAAAGAAAAATATCACGTGTGAAATGATCCAATAAAATTTTGATTTGATTTTATGAAATTCTGTATTATTTTTATTCACTAAACATAGTTGTGAATAGATAGGAATTAGAAAGATATTTGTCATATTTTAAGTTGCATATTTCATTTTTCTGATGTGGTTTTTCCTTTCTTTAAATGCTCTCAAATTTTTATAACATCCTGGATATCTTCATCAAGAACCTCAATACCGGTCCATCTTTCAAACTATTTTGTGACAAAGAGTCAGTTCGTTTTATCTTCATAGATGTCATAATATTTAATGAGCCTGGCATATTAAATAAAAGGGAAAGAAAAAGAAAAGGGGATAACTAAACCTGGTAGAGACCCTGAGCACCGAGTACTTGGAGTCCTGGTACTGTATGCCAGCCTGCATCACGAGCCATTTGCATAAGAGGCGTGAAACTGGGCTTATAAGCCATTTCAATAAGTATACGCTCCTGGTTTTGCTGGTATTGTGACGAGGATTTGAAAAAGCTAGTTAATATATCTTGCATGTTTTCTGGTATCGGTTTATCAGCAGGAATAGTGCCGATAGCGACTACACATTGTGAATTCTCGGAAAATATTTGCTGCTCATCAATAGCACTTTTAGAGATTAATGGAACTAGATTATAATGAGTGGGTAGAGTTTTGATCATGGCAGATATCTTTTCGGCTGTGCGCGAGACTATATATATAGGTGAATGACCTAATGAATGAAGAGCATAAATGGCAGCTCGTGCAGTTCCTCCGGCTCCTATAATCAGTCCACTTGTAGTGGTAGTGGTAGCACTTGTTGTACCAAAACTAAGATTTTTTGCTAGTAAACGAGTCATCCCGAGCCAATCAGTATTGTCACCCAATAGACATGTCTCCCCTGTATCCTGAGTCAGAATAGGAATAATTGTGTTAACGGCCCCGATAATACGAGCAGACTCAGTAATTTGATCTAGAAGAGGTATAATTTCGATTTTGAGGGGAATAGTGACTGAAGCACCGCCGAAAGATGGGCAACGAATTACTTCTTTCACATGATCAACATTATCCGTTTCCATCAGCGAGTAGTTGTGAGGAAGACCGGTATTTTGGAACAACATGTTGTGTAGAGCGGGGGATCTCGACGCCGATATAGGTTTGCCGAAGAGAAAAAATGATTTGGGCTGGATTTCTCCCAATAAAGATAAGCCCTGACGAATCTGAGTAGCAGATAACTGACCTGGAGCAGCTTTAGTTGGCAAGATTGGATGAGAAACAGGTGTCATAAATTTATTCAAAATTCGACTTAGTTGACCGTGAGTGCCCATATTGATAGCAATTAGTGGGATCTCAACGTGGGCTTGGGCGATAGTAGACCTAAATTTAGCGAGATCAAAATTGTCGTCAATGTGTGAGGCAATGCCAACAAGTTTGACGATATCACCGAATTGAAGGGCTTTGTTGTAAAACTGGATCCAAGCTCCGTTCTTCCATGATAGCTGACCTTTAATATCATGATGGGAGGCAATTATTTTTGAGGATCCCTTCATTTCACTAATCGCATGCAGGATATGATCAGGGAAAGTAACCTCGAGGTCAATATATTCACTTCCTGTCCTAATAGCCAACTTATATAACTCAAAGGCTTCTTCGTGCGCATTATCTGGGAATTTTCCACCCTGACTTATTGTACGGATTGTAAAGATAATAGGTAAATGTGTAAGTGATCTTAGCTGAGCGATCTGATTTCGCAAAAATCCCATGCTTGGGATTCTATGCTGCTGCTCACCCAGACTAGGGTCTTGTAGTAAATCGACGCGAAGTTCCATAGCATCCGCACCAACTAAAGCCCTAGGAAGAAGGCTTTTGGCAGTTGATATGTTTGGGAATGTTAAAGAAACAAAAAAAGAATGAGACTTTTGTTTGATTCTTTCGAAATGAGTATCCTTATCTTGTCCACATGTGAAGGAGATGAATCGCGAGAAATTATCAAGAACAATTTGTTTCTCACCAGATTTAACACCAATATTTTGATACTCAAAATTGCTACTTTCCAAGTACCAATTTCTTCGTCGCAAGTAAATATCCATAACTTCTTTGTCATATTTCGGTCGTGAACTATCATTCTTAAGAGTTTCTATGATTTCATTCAATTGTCTGTACAGAAATACGACAATTCCACCGTTTTTACAGTGAAAAGACAGTAATTCTCGAGCTTGAGGTATCTCGATGATACCTCCACCACATGAAATAATATGATCCTTTTTTTTTCCTACTATTAGTTGTCGTAATAGAGATAGCTCAGCATCTCTGAAGCTTTCCCACCCTTTGTTTCTCACATATTCAGAAATGTTGCAGCCAAAATTTTTTTCAAGTTGGTCATCGAGATCAATGAATGGTTTATTAAGACTTGAGGCTGCAGATCTTCCGAGAGTTGTCTTACCGGCACCTCTCATCCCGATAATTAATACAGACGGATAAGACAAGTGAGTATCATTATTATGTTTATGAGATTTTGAGATGATTTTTTTGCCGTTTAGTGTAATTTGGAATGATTGAGATAATGTATCCCACCATCCTGGCCATGTTTTACCTACACACTCACGCTCTGTTATCAATACTGGCTGAGAAACAGCTGTCGATAGTACGCTGAAGCTCATCGCAATACGATGATCGTCAAAGCAGTTAACTCCATCAGAGGGGCTAGTTAATGACAAAGCTTGACATCCATCGATCTCAATGCCGTCTTCAAGTTCACGACATGTCACACCAAATCCTTCAAGTTGATTTTTCATGGCAAAAATGCGATTACATTCTTTGACTCTTTGATTTGCAATCCCGCGTATTTTAGTTGTACCTTTTGCAACAGCGGCAAGAACCGAAGCCGTTAGAAATGCGTCTGTCATACTCTCCATATCGACTTCGTTTATCGCTAATAAATCTCCATTCTGAGGGCCGGTAACTGTGGTAGAACTTTCAGTTTGAATGACTTCACAGCCCATTGGTCGGAGAACCTCGATCGCAAAACAGGCGTCTCCTTGGAGAGAGTTCGAACCCATAGTGGGTACAGTGCAAGTACTTCCAGATATTGCAGCTAAGGCTAGAGGGTAAGTTGCAGAGCTTGCATCACTTTCTATCTCATATTCAGATGGATTCTTGTAAATTCCTTGAGGAATGTAGTAGGTGTGATCCTCTTTTGTCGACCGAACAACATTTATTCCAAAAGATTTCATCATTGCTATCGTCATATTAATATATGGCTGAGATATTGGTTTTCCTCCAATAAGTCTTAATGTGACCGGGTTCTTGGCATAAGGCGCACACATCAGGATTGAAGAAACGTATTGAGAAGAGATGGTTGCAGCTAGTTCAATCTCGCCACCATTGAAACCACCCATTGCAGCAACTCTTAGCGGTAGGCTATTTTCTTTTTCGAGGTATTTGATATCAACCCCATTCGACCGAAGAGATTCTACGAGTGGACCAATTGGTCTCGTTTTCATCCGATCATTACCCGTGATAACTGTGGATGAAGAATCTGACGGTTTACAAAGTGCTAAAACAGTTGTCAAAAAACGTGAAGCAGTTCCTGCATTCCCTATATAAAGTTCGGAGGGACAGGCATGCAAATCTCCTTCTTTTCCTTGAATGACTAAAACCTCACCCGCGTCTTCCCAGTAATAAGAGGCACCTCTAAGTTTGGAAATTCCAGAAAGCATGAATTCGGTATCATCGGAATGCAGCAAGTTCTTGATGCGACAGGTGCCATTGCCCAAGGCTGCGATCACTAAAGCTCGGTTTGATATACTTTTCGATCCCGGTGGTATTACCTCTGTTTTTAATCCTTTTGGCACGCTACCGCTTACCTCAATTCCGTCGGAAAGTACGATTCTGATGATACGATCCTCGACAATCGAAGCTTTTTGTTCATGGGTTCTTCCGATAGCCGATAATAGAACGATCTTCTTCTTTTTTCCGTCATTCTTTTTATCAACCGCCATTTTTTGTAACAGAACATCTACGTCGCAGTACTTTCGAGCTATTAATTTCTGAATACGTCTGTCATAAATTGTTGTAGGTAGACCATAAGATGTGATACATTTTGATAAACGTGCTACAGCGCAGGGGCTTATTACTCCAAGATGGCGAGCTAGTTCGGCTTCTTTGATCATGCCTAAAGCTACTGCTTCACCATGTAATAATTGAGGTGTGAGAATAGCTTCATAGGCATGTCCTATCGAATGACCAAAGTTCAATAAGTTTCTGAGTCCAGATTCACGTTCATCTTTGGATACTACTTCTGCTTTCGTGCGCGCTGAACCTATAACAATTCGTTTCAAAATTTCTCGAATCGGACTCAGACGTTCAGTTGTTTTTGATGAAGAATCTTTGCGAATAGTTGACATAATTAGATCAGCATTTTGCTCGAGGGCACAGAACTCGCTTTCATCCCAGATAGCTGCCGTCTTAATAATTTCGGCCATTCCATTAATGAATTCACGAACAGGTAATGTCTCAAGGAAGCGTATGTCGATGTAAATTTTCTTTGGCTGCCAAAAGGCCCCGATAAGGTTCTTACCCATTGGTGTGTCAATGGCCGTTTTACCACCAATTGATGAGTCTACCATAGCAAGAAGGGTAGTAGGGACCTGCACAAAACGAACACCCCTCATAAATGTTGCCGCCACATAGCCAATCATATCTCCGATTACGCCTCCCCCAAGAGCGATAACGACAGTGTCTCTAGTACATTCTTTAGCAAGCATCCAATCCTCAATTTCTGCTTTAGTTACGCGTCCTTTTGATCCTTCCCCAGGTGGTATATCATAGGTTAGAATCCTTGCTGGCGTCTTGAGCCCGATAAAATGACGTTGGAGAGTTTCTTGAAATACTGGAACATAGAGAGATGAGAGATTAGTGTCAGTTATTAGGACGTAAGTAGATGTGGTAAAATTTGATATGAGATCTTGAGCGACAAAATTCGGCCAAATGCCAGAGTCCACAATGATATCATCATTACCCAGGATATTGATGCGAGTTGGGCTAGTTGATTGTGCCATTGCGGCTACTGGTCGCATCAAGTGAAAATTGAATTATAAATTAAACAAAGAGGACTTCGTTCTGGCTCTGATCAAATCCAGTATTTATATGGCTACCAGAGGGCATGAGGGGTTTTATGAGTCCTTATATCGTTGGGGCATTTGTTTCCATCTCCGAAACGGCAAAAATTTGTCATTTGGATAGACCCTGGTTTTTTTTAGCGATGAAAACTCACCCGCACTATTGCCCCTAGTGTGTACGAATTATTTGTTCGAATTTCATTATAATTTAAACGGTAGGTGTATTTACTGTTCCCGTTACTCTTGTTCGAATCTATATACGTTAGCTGGATGGTCTCACCAAGGATGTGTCCATCACACTATCCGCGGAAAATCCCTCTGACATCCGGCTAAAATAACCACGAATTTGCCCTCTCGTGCTAAAGAATTTATACGTCAATTTACAAGATCATATATATTCCTCTTAAAATTTTCCGCGTGTGCTGGATGTGATTTAGGCACAGTCATCACAAGTACTCAAATCATCTTATCTTTTTGTCGTACGCTGAATCGACTCTCACTAGCTTAATTAATAAGCTACTGATCCAGAGCGGGAGCGAGAAGACGAATTAGTTGCCTTTACAGCTAACTTAGCTCACGATAAGAGCGCCTTGAGTCTATGAAGCTTCAGTCTCTCTGATGGAAAAACCGCACTCAGGTGGCTTTTAAAATGGAGAGGGTATCTCCCGCCTAAATACCCGTCCATGGCTTCCGCTTGGATGGCTGGAGAGTGAAAAGGATGAATGTTTCACAGTTCCCTTGGAATGTGCAATCCACAGAAGAAAAAAAATTATTTGACATGGGGGTGTGCGGAAAGCAAATACAGATATCCACTGCACACACCATTATTATAAAGCGTAAAAGAAGCATAGACGTAGTGTAAAACCGTATCGTGACAATTCTTGTAATTCTCCCTAGTGTAATCTTTCCAAACATGAACCTATCAATTTAGCAGTCAATGAATTTGCTCCATACCGGGAAATTTTACAGTACCCCAAACCTACGAATGTGAATTTTAGTATTTTCAAGTGTGGGATTATTATTATATCATGTGGCCCACAAATTAGTCATTAAATCTTATACTAATATATGTTTAGCCTACAAGGCAGGGTGTGAGATTATGAACGCTTCTACTCGCGACGTACTGCCAACAGTCATTCAGTTTTTCCTTTTTTTAATTGTACTATTTGAGTCTAACACTATGTAATAAATATAGGAATTTGTTATTACCACTTGATTATTTTCCTATTACCACTCGGGTGGCCCGTGCCACCCGACATCGCATC
>MCBS01024387.1:0-10782 GCA_003611235.1 Golovinomyces cichoracearum
ACACTGAATACGCATCTTCCGTAAACACCTGCATAGGCCGAAAGGCGCTCAAACAGGTTAATAGAAATAATAATAATAATAGACCACAGAACGTACCAGGTATCCTTACCAAAGAAATGAGGATGCGAGTTCCATATTGTGATTAACTGAGGACTTGGGAACTCATCTGTACTCAGGAAAATCTTCATTGATTACGAAATAAACAGACATTCAGAATGAAATAACGATGTATGTAGTATCAAGCGAACGACTATACGTGTTAACAGTCCTCGATGAAATCGTACCACACGTACTTAAGCATAGCCGAGCAAGGACTCGATAATTAAAGCACTCCTTGTTGAGTTGAAAAATCAAACAAAGATGAATAACTTTTTCCTGCTGCAGTTCACTGCCGTTACATTTGAGTTTCGGGCTTAGTTGTTACAAGGTGCGTATTAATGTAATATTTGATGCATTGTCTAAATAGTGACGTTTGTTAAAAAGAACATGAGCATAAATCAGGCTCAATAACTTAATTACTTTGTTATGAACGGTGCTGCATCTGCGAATCCGATAGTTTCAATATTTCGGGGGTGATATATGATCATTTAATGAAGTATGATTTGTCATGATCGGAACGATAGGCCAGATCAAAGTATTGTCTCTAGTAAGCTTCCACTTTACAGTAAACACACGATCTACCTCAACTTTGGCATTTGAAGGGACTAAAGGCAATTTCACCAGTAATATTTAACTCCTTAACATGTCACGATATTTCTTTAGATCACCCTGATCTAGAAGTACCAACTGTAGAGCGCGGTTAGTACCTTGACAGGTGACTTTTTCGTACATGGACGATGACAAGTTGGTGCCCATGCTACCTAGACTTAATAAAATTTGCGCCCCATACAGTCGCACCTTGCGCTCTACTCCGACAAGAATTCCTACAACCAATTTTCTACATCTACAATTAATATTTCCGTTCGACCTATCGCCTAAATACGCATGAGGAAAAGGAAGGCACCTCACTTAAACGCCTTGCATCATATCTCTAATGATTATGTCCCAATCCAAACAGATTCTACACGTTCATTCACATGATGTTACTTTTCCTCCGTAAAGATATATCGACTTGTGAACCCCTCCTGTAGTCTTACTTCGATTTTTTGATCTCGTAATAGCATCTCGTGTTCTAGCTCCCAGCCGGCTCGTCTACAGAGTTCTGCCACCACTAAATCGCACTCACCAAGTAAATCCACGTCAAAATTAATATGCGAGACAGGAGTTCGTGAAATGTATATTTGAGGTATTTTCGCCGGTAAGTACGGCACAATTTCCGAGACAGGTGCAACCTTAAGAGAAGTGCCTATAACAATAACTAAATCGACAAGATGCCTATCATGATTGGTAAGGCGGTTCGAAAATCTGTCTGGAAGTGGTTCTCCAAAGAAAGTAATGTCCGGTTTCATGATACCGGATTCTGGAATTTCATCATCGTCATCATCATCATTATCTTCATCATCTGAGCTAGGGTCATTGGATCGGTAGCTACTACTTTCTCGTTTCTTATCTTGTCCATTCCGTGTACGCTTTCGTTTCATAGTCTTTGGTAACCTCAAATTGTGAAGATTTTTTATGCAATTTTGACATCGGGGGATACGACCGGCTTTTATGTCTCCAAATATAGCCTCACCAGGGACTTGATATTTACAATCCAAACAAGAAGCAGTGGCGAAGGAACCGTGGCATTGAATAAGTTTTTCTGGTAAGATACCAGCTACTGTCTCAATATTATCAATATTCTGGGAGTAATTTGTTAGCAATTTTCCCTTCTGTTGTAGCAGGTAAATGAAGGCATGGGTCGGAGTGTAACGATTAGTCTCAGGGAGAATATCGCCCGCTATAGAGTAAAATATACTAGGATCTTCTCTGAATACACTAATATCAAAAACTTCTTGAGGATCATTGAGGCCCAGGTGTTCTAGTTTCGAATAGAGACCAATATCTTTAGATCTAAAATCTGGAATTCCCAATGAAGTTGATATGCCAGCACCGGTAAGAACGATGATATTTTTTGATTTTTGAAGAAGAGTCACTACATCGTCAACGGTGTTGTATTGTAATAACTTGATTCTCTTTGAGAGTTCCCGGCTGATAGCAAGACTTAGAAGCCTGTAATAGGCGTCATCAGGAAGTCCGTCCATACATGCTGGAGGGCGAATTCCAAAAGCTGAAAGGAGCTTTTTTGCCTTAATTTTGCCCGCTCCAATGGTTGCTTCATAGAATTTTGCAGGTCCAATTTGCCGCAATTGTTGGCGGAGAGCAATGGCTTCCTTGAGTGAACATAGATCGGGTGCTGGGCTACTTAGTTGCTCGTTTAATTCAAGGGAAGAGTATAAGGAGTCTTCTCACCACCTTGAAAGAGTGCCTCGTCGCTCAGTTCTTCTAGACTATCCTCGAACATTGATATCTCGTCATCATCTTCGGGACCTTCAAAGTCTTTCTCATCATCATCGTCTTCATCATTTTGGATTCCGGACAGAGACGAAGCTTTATCTTCCTCGTAGATGGGAAAGCTAACGCTATTGTTGTTTTCTTCTGAAACGTGCGCTTCACCATTTATCTCTTCCGAATCAAGACTGGGCGCTTCGGAGCCTATTCGACATTTATCCATGATGGGATTATCTCAAGTTTCTTCTACTTCTTCTTGCATCTGTTCTGCTTCAGGGCTAAGAATGTTGTAGAGGAAAGTAAGTGTTAAGATGAAACAATTCCGTTAATTCATTAGGGAAAATTTCAAAATGTTTTGGTCGTGTTTTGGGACAACTCCAATGTTGTAAAATAGAAAATATTGAGTAACTCTTACCTTGCTTGTTACACGATAACAACTCTTCAAAGATTATATACTGCTTTTTCTTAAGTTTGTTTTCAGATAATATGACGTCTAGAATTGAAACGAACTGGAAGTATTAGTTTCTCTATTTTTTTAATCAGTTTTTATTTGTGTTGGCAGCATTTAATAATGACACAATGTCTGTGATTATATACATCTTAGATGATTCAACTTTTATACATTGGAGTAATTATGCCTCAGATTTCAATTCTGCAAATACCACTGGGAAGTCATATGGCTATTTCCTCACTATTTTCCTACCCTCATCCATGAATATTCACCCAAGGACACTCTTGCAAACCCTGAGTTATTCAGACATGCCTCCACCATCCTGCATATAATCATCCGCGAGAGATGTGGTGACGGGTCTGCTGGATTAGAATGAGCCATCTCCTTTCTCAAATGGGGTAGGTGCCCAGGCTACCCAGACTTTAACTAGGAAATCGGCCCAGATGGCATCTTACTATACATCTCACCTTAAAATTATTATCATATACATTGATGGTTAAGGGAAATGTGTAAGTTCCTTAACAAAGGACAACGAGTAATTTCGGCAAAAATTCGCACTATTTTAGTGATTGAATTACAAGTTTAGTCATCGTGTATACGCAAGCAATCGAAATCACGATATAAAAGCGCTGGAACTGTGCCCGTGTCCTCAATTAGTACTGTTCAAGGTCAAGCTAGTTTTACGGCCCCCATCATCATAACCTCTTCGCTTATCTCGTAATTTTTGCGACAGTCAAAGTTAATCGGACGAGCTATTGATATTGATCAGAAATTTGACGATAGTAGTCACAAGTTCAGCGCCATCTATGTTACAAGCAACACATCTGTTTTAAGGATGAAGTCATCGAGTCTCAAATCCGAATTCAGTAGGGAAAATATCTTTTGATGGCTTTATTATTCGGACCAGGATCCCTAAACTGAAATGTAAAGAAAAACAACAACCAAACTGGAAAAGTCCTTTTCTCGCACGATTGACGCTAAGAGACCAAACTTGAAACCTTGAATTTAAATATCCTTTTCTTACATTAAAGAAGTAAGAAGTTGCTTTTATGAGATGGACTAGAACAGGTCTATTACTTGGACTCGATTCACAACTCACATACTCACTCAGCAGGAAAATTTAAACATATCGTCATTGATTTTAGGCCGTCAGTTGTTTCTACTTCACAGGTGTCACTCCCTGACAAATGTGGATTCTTAGTTCGGAATATAATTCCTAATGACATCATCAGTGTCACAGTTGTAAAGGCTTGGAAATCAGTCAATTATAAAGACCAATAGTTTTACTCAATCATCCTACTATATTAAAGAATATCTAAATTACTATTTCATGGATATCTAGGTAAGCTATTGAATAAGGTACCTTCCCCTTTATGTAGATCTCCATGATTGATAAATACCCGTGTTATGTGTTAAGGCTTTGAGAATACAACAGAACAACAAAGACAAAAACTGAGCAAAATAGTAAACCAGGGATAAAATATGGATGGTCCTTACTCTGGTTCTAACCCAGTCCCGAACTTTACGAAACTCTTAGAGAGTCTTGATGTCGACAAGAAAGAGAGAGATGAAGAAATTGACAAACAAGCTCGGAACAAAAATATAAACTCCCCCAATGAAAAGCAAGCGAGTCGATCTACTAAAGGCCATATATCCAGAAGAGCTGTAATTGATCCTGTAACTGGAAATGAAGTTGAGATAGAAGACAGTAATTTAGGATCTATGGAATCGGCCAAACTCCCTAAAGTAAGAGAATAATTGGATCTCTTTGCAATAAAGTAACACATGAATCTAATATAACTACAGCTTTCTACTCCCAACGAAAGCATCAAGAAAGTGAATACAGCAAAAACAGATTCAAGTCAATCTGATGAGCAATACCGAGAAGGACACGAAATTACATCTCCAGATCTCTCTGGATCTAATAGTACATCAGATGTACCTATCAATTGTCAAAAAAATACCCTTCTATCTCATCCCACAACTTCTGTTAGTTATGAGCCTATGTATGAATCATTAGAAAAGAGTACAAACGTATTGTGCGTCACAATTGTAATGAGCATAATTTTTTTCGGTAAGCTAGTTGGAGGATCTTTGTATGGACTGATTCCTCTAAGCTTGTGTATAACTTCGGGTATCTTCTTATGGATGAAAGATCTTGTGCAGAAAGGTCGATCAAATCAGTGGCAAAGTGAATGCAAACGCGGTCAATATGTAAGCCAATATAACCTGTAAGATTTATGCTTTGACTAATAAAAATATGAATCTCAACAGATCAATTCAAACCTCATTCCTGAGTCTGTTGAATGGATAAACTCTTTTCTAGGAGTAACATGGGGACTCATAGATCCTGAAAAATTTTCATCCATTGCAGATATGCTCGAAGATATTATGCAGGCCTCAGCTCCTGATATTATTGAAAATGTAAGAGTTGCAGAAATTAACCAAGGCAATAACCCATTCCGTATTCTTAGTCTACGTGCTTTGCCAGATAGTAGTGTTATGGAACTCAAAGATAATATTCATTCGCAAGACATTAAAAATAAAAGCTCTTATCAAGTAAGAGCTGATGAAAAAGATGGCTCTCACTATAATCTAGAGTGTGCTTTTTCCTACTACTCGAAATCTTCGACAGATGATTTTCTAGAGAAAACCAGAAATATGCATATGCGAATAATCTTCTACATTGGAATAAAAGGGCTTTTTGGGGTACCACTTCCAGTTTTTGTCGAATTACAAGGTCTAACAGGAACTATACGCTTACGATTCCAAATGTCTCCAGAACCTCCATTCCTGATGGCATTGACATTTACATTAATGGGTTTGCCTCACATTCAAGTCGGTTGTATTCCAATGGCTCAAACTGGAATAAACGTCTTTAATCTTCCACTAATATCCAATTTTGTGAATAAGTCAATAACAGCTGCTGCTAATGAATACGTTGCACCTAAATCGATGACGCTTGATCTGAGAAAGATACTTCAAGGTGACGACATTGTGAAAGAAGTAAGGACTCTTGGGATCTTATGGATAATAATTCACAAGGCTATCGGGCTCAGTAAACAAGACTATCGTGGTAGTGAAGGAGGTGGATCTGACTCATACGTTACAGTCAGCTTTTCAAAGTATAGAAAGCCTATGTACAGCACTAGAATTATTCAGGATGACCTAAATCCAATTTGGGAAGAATCTTGTGCTATACTTATCAATCCAGACCTTATCAAAGTTGATGAACAAGTTTCTCTAGAACTTTGGGATTGTGACCGCTCAACATCTGATGATTTGATAGGAAAGCTCGAATTATCGTTGCAGAAAATAATTCAACATCCTCGAAAAATGTATCCTCAGGTATCTAATCTTAAAGCTTTGAAAAAATCCTGCTCGATGCCTGGTGAGCTTCACTGGGAAATTGGATATTTTCCAAAATCACAATTCCGTCAATCCTTGAGAACAGATGGGAAAGATATCAACATCTCAGATGAGCTGAGAAACATAAAAGAGCTTCAAGATAGTAAAGGCACGCTAAACAATGCAACTGAAGATGCTGTGGTGCATACTCCCCCAGATCCGCTTTGGCCAAGTGGAATCTGTAGTATTGTTATTCACAATATAGTGAATCTCGAATTAGAAAATATTAAGGGAAGCAATGGTAAGAGGAAAGGTCGAGAGTATGAACCTGCCCAGAAGAGCAGTGAGATTGAACAAGAGGAGCATAAAAGCTTACCGAGTAGTTACTGCACAATTCATACTAATGATGAGTTGGTAAAAAATTAGCCCCTTATTATTGGCTTATACAAATACTAAATAAAATCTAGGTATACCGTACTCGTACTAAGGTTATAAGCAGTAGGCCTATATTTAATGCCGGAACAGAGCGCTTTATACGCGATTGGCGTTCAGCAATTGTTACAATCACAGTCCGGGATCAACGAATGCGTGAACATGACCCTATTCTTGGTTTAGTCTCTCTCAAGATTTCTGATATACTTCAAACGAGTTCACAAGTGACACGGTGGTATCCACTAATTGGTGAGTTGCGAGATTTTTTCCGTGAAAAATCGACGGCACGATTACTGACATGGAATTTTTAGGTGGCATTGGTTATGGACATATTCGTATTTCACTTCTGTTTCGCTCTACCGAAATTCTTCTCCAACCTCGACAGCTAGGCTGGGACGTTGGAACATTTGAGATAACATCCGGAAGTCTTCTGGCCAATGGGTACGAGAAAAATTGCAAGTTGAAGATGAGAACAGGCGGAAGCTCTGGAAGTATTCCAAGGTCTCAATGCCAGAGAACTGAGATTGGGAATAGTGTCTTTTGGGGCATTTCAAATGGTAATGAGAAAATTTGTATGCGCTTACCGGTATTTTATCGATATCGCTCTCCAATTGTCTTTGAATTCCACGTTGCAAAAAAGCTCAAAGCAGACGCCTATGCTGTGTTTTGGCTCGATCATCTCGAAGATAATATCAAACAAGATATTGACATTCCGATCTGGAAGACTGATAATGGTATGAGGCTGACTCAGAATTATGTAACAGAAGAAAATTTTAAAGATATTTCTGACCTTCAGGTTGAAGAGCTAGGCCGTCTTGTTTTTAGTGCTCGCTTTAAAGCTGGAATCGATGATGACCATAAAAAGTTTGTCACTGATAATGATTCTCGTGAAACCCAAGAAACATGGGAAGCATGTAACTCTGAGGGCTTACGTGGAACACACGTCACAAAAGATCTTTCTCCTGAAATGCAAAGATTTTACACCACATCTCTTTTTCAAGATCTGGAGCTCTCCCCAAACTCTAGCAAAAATGAGATGGAGAATTATATAGAGCAAAAAAAACTAAACACGGATATGACCGGTTTATTCGACTCAGATCAGAAAATATATGCCGATGACAAGCATAAAAAAATGGCGAGAAAATCTTCTCGGGATGAAATATCAAATATCTTTGAAAATACCTCGAACTCTTACGGTAGTGACGAGGGATCTATTTCAAGTGAGAGTAGTAGTATTGGTCTTCATGAAGCCTCTGATCTTGACCAGCCTGAAAGCGAAAATTTATACGCAAAAGATCATCAAATTACGCAATCGAAGAATCCCTTAAAACAGATTATGCTATACAATGAGAAGAAAGACGGTCTACATCGAAAGCATAGAGGACTAATGCAATGGAAACCAATGCGAAATATTGGATTTGCAAAGGATGAGACGAAATTTCTCCTTCGTCGGACTTTAAATAAAGCAAGTCTTCAAGTGAAGGAGCCTGGGTTGGAAACAGAAGCCTGAATTTTCTCTCGTACAGTCTATAAACCATATTGAATAACCGTAAATTCGTAGAAAGAAAGTCTAACGTGTGATCAGTCACTAAAATGAAAACAGACACAATTCTGCTGGTCTTTCTAAAATAAAAATATTTCATTTTTTTCTCCTTTCTTCCTAAATAATTTCATCCTCATGAGTCATAGAAAAACTAATTTTTACCATTTCATAATCCTTAATTTTTCAAGACGATCAAAAGGAATACTCATTCAAATACGCATAGTATGGTCTCGTGATCTTTGGTATCTCTCTTCTCAACAAAGCCCTTGATCTGGAACTAGATCCAATTATCTGTTGTATCAGCGAGTTTGGTTATTGACTCTAACAACTCTAATTATGAACTCGGTTCTCTTTAATCATCACCTCAAATAAGACCAATTTTTAAAATTGCCAATACTCAACTATCCTTACAACGCCTTTTAGAAGTGTTTCTCGTGTCATGATCTAAGTAATCTTGAAAAACTCAGGACTAGTTTTAATGAAAATAGGAAAGACCTGCTTTGTTTCGTGGACCTAGCACAAAGTAGCTACTTCAAATACAAACGAATCCAACTGGAGGCCTCAACCGATCAGCGGAGGCAGCTCCAAAATTTATCTCAATTCAAATAAAAAAATGACTACTGTGAATTTAAATATAAAGCTAAAGTAGTTGGATTTTCCTTCATTTAAACACAAAAATCCGGGAAACTTGAAGGATGAGGAAGACCATCAAGACGTCATTAAAGACTGGACAAATTATATTTGAAGCACTGACTCTAGGATTATATTATGATAAGAAACTCTTCGTTATACTAGAGATAATATCACATATGTGAGTTGTATTAACTGAAGTCAATTTCCTAACCCTACATCCAACGAAGCAAACGTGACCCGTCGAAATAAACTAAATTAAATCCTAGGAGGGCAAGACTGAACACCTATACATGGTGCCTTCTATGAGCCTCAGAATGTAATAGTCTTTCAGAGCCAAGATTCAGCGGTTGAAAGAGATGGAAAATCAGTTTCAGACTTGTCCGTTGGTCGGAAGGAGTTGCGTTAGATTATTCGTGGAAAACCTGGCCTGCAGACATTTCCCGACTATAAAATAGTATTTCGAAAGAAACTCGATTTCCATCATCAGTAAACTTTGCAGATAGAGTAAGGCTCTTATGCGTTTCAGTACATAACAAACTTACAAAATCAGCACGATCTTTTCTTTCCTTTCAATCTTTTTTTTGAGATACCCAACTCGTGGCCCATCTCAAACATTTAAACCACCCCACAACCTCAAATACATAACTCTGCTACTGTACATCCTCTATCAAACGTAGCAAAAATCACGTTTTACTCTCACTATACCAATCTACAAACGGGTGTTACATGGAGGACTGGGTAGTAGCTTGGCCTCAACTTCGACTCCACCTCGAGAACAATACCGCCGACTCGACGCTCGACAATTATTGGTGGTGGTATACTCTAACAATATCATCAAAACGCCAAGATGAGCTCTCGACTCAGCTTTTCGATCTCCAACGTGAGGGGCTGATGCGATACTTTGGAGATAGAAGGGTGGGGGCTGAACAACACGTCATAAGAATGGGAATCTGATAAGCAGATATTGGGTATGTGATCATGGAAGAAATAGGTGAAGGAATGCTGAGAGGACCCTTGGGTTCTTCATGGAGAAGAAAACCTGTGAGAGGGTCTGAAGAGATGCTGAGAAGGTCATTCGAAAGGATCTCAAAGAAATGATGAGGAAAGAGTGTGTGACATTTGTACACTTCCCATCGCTGGGTGCATGAGAGTGAAAATGAAAGAGACCATAGCATTGTGCAAGGCAGGGTGAGAGAGTATGAGAAGTGCTCTGTACATTCCTTGAAATAATTTCCTTTTTCGTTCTCTTAAAAAAATGTAGCCACTCTAAGTAGTGTTTGGTTGGATTGAGTTAAGCTCTGCGTCTTTGGCGTAACCGTAGCCGGTTCCGCGGGTCTCATGCTCAAGCAGCGCTGGGCTAGGGTCTGTGACCTGAAATAAAAGAAATGCCAAAAACAATTTTAATTTCAGATTTGGGCCAGTGCGATGGCAGAAACACTTCCTCACTCACCTCTATAATACCACCAACAGAATGATACTCGAACCCAGAACCGCGCTGAAAAGTTTGGGTATGAACATAGAAGAAATAGTTATCTCGAACATGATATGGAAAATGCACGACCAAAAATGGGATTATAAGGTCTCAAAGATGGAACAATGTTACAGCCCAAAAGCTCATACGCGACAGTTGGATTCTTGTCGTACAGCCTGCATACTTCTTCGCAGGTATTGGGTAGTGTCTGATTATAACAGCATAAGTTGACTTGAGCGTAAAAGGGTTTGATTTTGATACATTTAACGTCCGCAGCGATACTATCTTCCGATAGTTCCCTGTGAGCCTCCCTAGGGGCGTAGGACGCGCTGCAATAGCTAAATGCTGCAGCGACTATCGAGGAAAACAACTAAGAATTCTATTTACAGTTAAGTGCGTTAAACCATTTCATGGTCCGCTATGATACCAGTTTCTATTCTTGAAGATGTAAAACATTGCTTTACTACGCGACCA
>MCBS01024388.1:0-10782 GCA_003611235.1 Golovinomyces cichoracearum
AAGGTTAGACGGAACCACACTGGGTCAACAGTGTCCACGCTCTTTACTAGAGTGAACTTATAAGCAACTTGGAGTTATATGTTAAGATTTGGGAGTTTTCACCGAAAGGTATTCCACCACTATAAATAAAATAGTTTATAGTCCTGTATGGGCCCAAAAGGGCACTTTATTAGGTTAATGAAATTCAAATCAAATCAATTAAGGAATTCCCATCCCTACTCAAGGGCCAACGGTAACATTTTAAATCGCACTTTGACAGCGGACATGATATTACCAAGGTGATCTGCCACAGGCGAATTGTAGCCCGAGGTATAAGCTTGACGGGCATTTCAATGTTGACAGAATGCTCGATAAGAAGCGCCGCAAATTTGGATGAGCAAATATTCAGTAAAATACTCACACCCTCGAATGAAACTGCGCTCCAGGCTTATCATTGCAGTCTACAGAAAGATCATTTTGCCGGAGTAACAATTTTACAGAGTTTTACCATAACAACGTTGGAGTTTGGAAATCGTGTCTTGGTCAGATACTATTTAATCAACGTATTTTATGAAGTGACCCAGGCAAAGCTAACCCGTTGGGCACCGTTTTGATATGAAAAATACTTTATTTCATATCCGGAGCGTGTGAGGATGATAGGACGTCACCCGACGCACGATTTAGAAGATGCAGGTACATTTCAATTTCCATCTAATTTGCTCAGACTGGCATCGGAGAGGACCAATCTCAGATCAGTTAAAACCGGTGACATGTAGCCTGTTATGAACAGTACGATCGTTTCTTTGAAGCCTTTGCGATATCAACCGCTCTTATGTTAAGCTATTCTAAACCGTTCTTCAACTAAATATTGGACGTGCTCAATACACACAAACTCAAGATACCTCTCATGCAAATAAAAATTTACTCATGCGAGTTAATTGTATTCTCTTCTAAAACAGATATGTTTTCGCTTTCAAACTCATAATCTTAGACATTCTACTAAATCTAGAGATCACGACCGATGTAAGTGTAAAGTCTTCAATTTTAGTAACAGTTTATGTCGGGCTTACAATCTTTGGAATCCTTGACGTAAAATGCCCATGAAGCTTATTGAGTTAGTCTATTTTTTACATTGGGTTAGGATTTCAGATCGAATCGAAAAACTCTTGTTCACGGAAAAAAGATTGCACTGATAGCATATTTTGCAGAGGACAAGTACCGTTTGTGTGTAGTAGCAATTGAGATACCAGAATTCGAAGCCCTGTCACGATTGTTTTAAATGTATGATTGTGGTTAGCATTTTACCGGCAAAATGTAGATGTGGAGAGTCCATCATTAACGAGTGAAAAGGCTATTTAATTAATTTTTTTCTGTATCTGATTACTCAATCTACAACATGTGGAGCTTTTTAACTTGGAACTGTGACAATTTGAGGTAAGTTCTGTCTTCGCAGAGAGACTGGGCCAGAAAATTCGAATGTAATATACATCTAAATCCTTGGTACAAGTTTCGAGAATTAAACTCTGAATACCATGTCGGAGGAGAGATATGTTTCCTAAAGGACCGCTGAAAGATGTACAAGAATAGACGGTAAGATCGAATGTTATTATATACACGAAAAGGCAACTACTTCAGCTGCCACACTTGAGACGGAATGACCACTGGTTCGATTCCAGTAGACCCTTCTACCGTCTCCTAGAGGGAACGCGCATCTGATTTAGTAGACGATGACAGACGAAGGTTTTTCTCGATNNACCTAGGTAGTGGTATCAGCGAGCGCTATTCATCGTACGAGAGCTCTAATCAATATCGCTGTGTTCAAAGTGTGTGAACTTATCTCATGCTCTATTTACGCCAGGTCAGGTTGGAGAATTATAGAGATTACAACCTCGACATGAAATGGTATCTGAAAGTATTGACAGATCTAATCATTGCCTAATTGCGCTTGGCAATTAACTACCAGGATTTAGACAATCCTTCCCAAACAAACAGACCAATCATATACAAGCGGTTAGTGAGCCTACGCATTACGATCCCTGATGAAACTCGAGACAAGATTGAAATAAACTACCTAGAGTTTACTTGCGTTCAACTCTATACAGCCTCAACAACGATTGACTCGTTTAGATTCGGTATGATGTTGGGTAGAATACCTTTACGATCTGCGCGCCAACACTGTGTTTCAGCGAAGGTATTTTGTTCATTTCAATACTCTTCTTAGTAACAATTTAAAAGATGAAGATCATCAAGTCCTTAAAATCTTAGCACCTATTTCAGAGCTTACAACTTTTGATTCAAATTGAAGGCAAGGTACAATTATGCTGCAGCATATGCTAATGAAAAATTATCTAGCGTAGAATATTTACTGGCTCCTACACGACTTATACACCTACACAATTAAATGTTGCCGGCTCAGTTGCCACTGCCGTCGCCATTGGCTCTGCAGCTTGGTATTATCATCTTTTTGGAGAGCCAGCTTGGGCAATGACGCCTGCAGAAGAAGGGTGGGCTGAAATGAAATTCAATATGGAGTAGTATTTGCTGATATGCAGAGCACAGCCTTCATGCAATACAGTATCCATGGGAACATGAAAAGTGGCACAAAACATTTGATCATCAAGCGTCAGTCAAATTTTACTCATCTTCACACATGCGATTTAACAATTTGTTAAATGCCTACTAATTTTTAACTAATAGTCTTCGCCGAGGTTTTCAGGTTTACCGTGAAGTTTGCGCTTCGTGTCATTCTCTTTCTCGCGTTCCTTATCGGTCCTTAGTTGGTGTGACACACACTGTTGACGAAGCAAAAGCTTTGGCCGAAGAGAATGAATATGACAGCGAACCTAACGACCAAGGTGAAATCGAAAAACGACCCGGAAAACTTTCCGACTACCTACCATCACCATACAAAAATGACGAAGCAGCTCGTGCTGCAAACAATGGTGCTCTTCCTCCTGATCTTTCTCTTATAGTCAAGGCCCGCCATGGTGGTTGCAATTACATCTACTCACTGCTCACCGGATACCCTGATGAGCCACCTGCTGGGGTCAAAGTTCCTGAGGGTCTTAACTTTAACCCATATTTTCCTGGCACTGGCATTGCCATGGCACGAGTTCTCTACAACGATTTAGTGGAATACGAAGATGAAACACCTGCAACGACCTCGCAGATGGCTAAAGATGTTGTTGAGTTCCTAAACTGGGCGGCTGAGCCAGAAATGGACGTCCGGAAGAAGATGGGTGTAAAAGTTATTCTTATAACAAGTGTTTTATTTGCGTTGAGCGTATGGGTCAAACGTTACAAATGGGCGCCGATAAAGACAAGAAAAATTGTTTATGCCCCGCCAAAAATAAATGGTCCAAGTGGTGGATTTAGACACTAGTTACGGCCCAATAAGCTTGGGCAGATTATTCTATTTAATTTTTCGGTAGAGGGAGTGAAGAAACAGGAGCCAAGTTGTTTTTTGCTTACGGTAATTGTGTACAAACAGTAAGAACTACATTTCATATGAAATTTGCTTGAATCTTATGTCCATGTTTCATTAAAAAATTAAGAACAAATTTATCGACACCAATGCTGAAAGATTCCCAAATCCATATTAGTCTATTTTTTGTTTCTGAAGTTGATACGTAGACAACAAGTAGAAATTTGACCACGATTTACCACGCACTATCGCCACACGAATCCTTGTTAAAAAGGTTACTAAAATTTCATTCCACAAATTTACAAATGCTACAATAGCTGGATGTAAAACCTTCAAAGCAAAAAAACAGGAATACACTGCGGGCAGACATGGTAGGGGGGCTAACCGTCAAAGCTTAAAAGGATGATGATGTCTCTGCGCACTCTAACAACACGATTGTAAAGATCCCGTCATCTCTCTAGTAAACTCTCATTTCAGATACAAGGGAGAACTTCGACGGGTATTTTTCGTATAAGATCTGGCTTGCTCATTTTTGGCGGTCTGTACAACCATATTACCTGTCGCTTTTCTACCAAGCTTTCTAATAAGCATTTTAACTGTGCCTTCCCAACCCTCAATACACTCTTCCTTCTCTAACTAATGGCCATGCCAGGTAAAATAATGGCACCGAATGAAGTTTATCTACTTCCTCTAAACGATGATGGAAGTCCTGACGTACCTGGTGGCTATATCTATCTTACCCCGAAAGGTAATAATCCAATCATTGTACGCTTTATAATAGAAGGAACTTCCTCTATTTGCAGAAATGGCAGTCTATGGGTGAACATACCAAAGAAAGGGGAGGATTTTCAAAGACACAACTTCCAGGAATACAAGTAAGCAATCATCTTCTTCATAAGCTTGTATACTAAAAGATATAGACTTAAAGCAGACTTTAATCTTTCAATTCAGATCTCGATTCCTGTATACGAATCCGGCGCCTTTAATTTCTACATTACATATACCCCTTTGCCTGAGCTTTCCGAGAAATTATGCCATGCACTCGAACAAGAAAAAACAGAGACGTACTACATAAATGTTGCACCCCGACTCGAGGTAGATGGTGAAATAATTCCAATTGATGCGCTATGCGTATTCTCTCTCATATCTAAATTTATGGGGAAATACCCAACAGACTGGGAAAAACATTTGAGAGGAATAAGTGATAGAGGCTATAATATGATCCACTTCACACCGCTGCAATACCGTGGTGCCTCAAACTCTCCATATAGTATTTATGATCAGCTAACTTGGGACCCTATCCTATTCCCCAACGGTGAAACGGATGTTAATGATCTTTTATTCAACATGCAAACTAAATATGGGCTATTAAGCTTAACTGATGTGGTCTGGAACCATACAGCAGCAAATAGCGCGTGGATCCAGGAACATCCAGAGTCTGGCTACAATGTCAGTACCGCTCCATGGCTGCGACCAGCTTTAGAACTAGATACAAAGCTACTAGAATTCAGCAGTGGTCTGGAAGCTAACAATCTCCCTACTATTTTGAACTCTACAGATGATCTGACAAAAATAATGGCCGTCTTAAAAGAAAATGTTTTTGTAGGGCTGAAGTTCTGGGAATTCTACATTATTGATGTCGAACATAATGCAAATGCAGCTGTAGATCATTGGATTAATCTAATGTTTCAGGAGTCCACATTTGAAGGAGACGGTCTAAGTGGGGTTGAAAGTATCAAGAATTTTACAACAGGACAACATGTATCGCTTCTGACTGCTCATGCTTTGATGAACAAGGAAGCTCTTTCAGAACGTTACAACAGGCGAATTGACCCTAGGATAGCCGCAACGGTTCTCAAGGCTGTTTTTGGTCAATTTGACAGTGAAAATAATCCATCAGAAGGCCGAAAAAAAGCCTTCAGTTTTATGTCGAATATCTTAAATGAATTAAATCTCTTATTATACAAAGAGTATGATGAAGATGTCTCAAAGATTCTTGAGCAACTTTACAACCGAATAAAGTATACTAGACTCGATGCTCATGGTCCCAAGCTGGGTATAATTGATGAGAAGAATCCTCTCATCGAGACATATTTCACGAGATTGCCGAGAAACGAGATAACAGCGAGGCACAAAGAAGATGACCTAGCTCTAGTCAACAATGGCTGGGTATGGGCAGCCAATGCACTAATTGATAATGCCGGGCCTCAATCTCGCGCGTACCTTCGTCGTGAGGTAATTGTCTGGGGTGATTGTGTTAAGCTCCGATATGGAAATAAGCACGATGACAGTCCCTATCTGTGGGAGCATATGGCAAAGTATACCCGTATGATGGCTAAGTTTTTTTCTGGCTTCCGAATTGATAATTGTCACTCGACTCCAATACATGTTGCAGAATACTTTTTAGATGAAGCCAGAAGAGTAAGACCCAACCTTTTTGTTATCGCTGAGCTTTTTACCGGCTCCGAAGAGATGGACAATGTTTTTGTCAAGCGCCTTGGGATCAGTTCATTAATCCGGGAGGCTATGCAAGCATGGGGAACTGGCGAGTTAAGTCGGCTTGTACATCGCCACGGTGGGAGACCTATTGGTAGCTTTGAGCTGTTGGAGAATTTTGAGGAATCAAGGACACAAAATATTGCAGATGAAGATAATTTTGACGATTCATCGAGTGAAATTATTCGTAGGATCTGCCGAACTCCAGTGAATGCTTTATTTATGGATTGTACTCATGATAACGAGGTGCCGGCTCAAAAACGTGATGCGCGGGATACATTACCAAATGCTGCATTAGTCTCCATGTGTTCCTGTGCAACTGGAAGTGTGATGGGATATGATGAGATCTATCCAAGACTAGTTGATTTAGTAAGTGAGACTAGATTGTATTCCATTCCTTCAGTCAGAAATCCAAAGAGCGGTGCTGGTGTATGTGGTATCAGTGAGACAAAAAAGCTGTTGAATCAAATACATACTCTTATGGGAAAGGATGGCTATAATGAGACCCATATACATCACGAAGATCAGTATATTACTGTTCACAGGGTGCATCCAGAATCAAGAAAAGGCTACTTTTTAATCGCCCACACCGCTTTCCCTGGATATGGTAACGGAAATGGTGGATTTAATCCTGTTCATCTTACTGGTACCAAGGCTCGCCATTTGTTGAGCTGTATGCTTGAAGTCGATTCAAGTGAGGAGGCATTAAAGGAGACAATTGAAGACAAAAACTTCTTAAGGGGCCTGCCAAGCAAAGTTATTAATCTCCCTGGTGTTAAAATGGAAGTGAAATCCGACGAAACTATTATTACTGTTCTCGATAGATTTCCTCCTGGAAGTATTGCCCTTTTTGAGACTTGGATTCCCGAGGCGGAACATGCTGCTACTGGTCTTGATAATTATATCTCCAGTGGTGCAGAAGCCGCTTTTTCAGATGTGAATTTGGTCGATCTCAACTTTATTCTTTATCGATGTGAGGCTGAAGAGCTAGATCTAAGTGATGGTAAGGATGGTGTATATGAAATTCAAGGTTATGGTAAACTTGTGTATGCAGGGCTTCAAGGATGGTGGAGTCCACTAAAGAAAATTATTTTTGAGAATGACCTAGCACATCCCTTATGTCATCATCTTCGCAGTGGACAATGGGCTCTCGATTACATTTTCAATCGTCTTGAAAAGATGTCAAAAACTAAAATGTACGAGCAGCTTTCAAAACCTGCCCAATGGTTTCGTGAACGATTTGATGCGATACGTAAGCTTCCAAGCTTTTTATTGCCTAGATACTTCGGTCTGGTCTTACGCACAGCATATCTCGCAGCCTGGAATCGCAGTCTGAAACTAATGAACGAAAATGTTCGACGTGGTCAGTTATTCCTACAGGAGCTTTCAATGGTTAGTATTCAACAGACAGGACTAGTAAAATCAGGGTCTCTTTATCCCAAAAATCTCGTCCCTTCACTTGCGGCGGGTCTACCACATTTTGCTGTTGATTGGGCTCGCTGCTGGGGTCGAGACGTCTTTATCTCAGCTACTGGTCTTTATCTTGGAACTGGTCGTTACGCTGAATGTAAAGAGCATATCCTCGCCTTTGCAAGTGTAATGAAGCATGGTATGGTGCCAAATCTACTGTCAAGGGGTGAAAATCCTCGTTACAATGCACGTGATGCTATATGGTTTTTGCTCCAATGTACACAAGATTACGTTAATACTGCCCCAAATGGTCTTGATATCTTGAAAGAATCTGTTTCTCGTCGATTCTTGCCTTATGATGACACTTTCTTTGATGTTGATGATCCACGCGCATATTCTTCTTCATCTACTATAGAAGAAATCATTCAAGAAGCACTCCAACGCCACGCTTCAGCAATTAATTTTCGTGAAGCAAATGCGGGCCCAGAACTGGACAGTCAAATGCGTCCCAATGGCTTTAATCAAAATATATATGTTGACTGGAAGAATGGATTTATATTTGGTGGAAATCAAGATAATTGTGGCACATGGATGGACAAAATGGGCGAATCAGAAAAAGCAGGATCAAAAGGAGTCCCTGGAACCCCTCGTGATGGTGCTGCCATAGAAATTACTGGACTTCTTTTTTCTACCATAACATGGCTATCAAACCTCTATCGAGAAGGCAAATATCAATATTCAGGTGTATCTACAAATATATCCTCATTTGATTTTATACAGTATAAAGATTGGGCTGATCTTATCAAAGCAAATTTTCAAAAATGTTATTACATACCAGTTGACTCATATGAGGATTTAAATTATGATATCAACACCAAACTAATCAATAGAAGAGGAATTTATAAAGACCTTTATAGAAGTGGAAAAGAGTATGAAGACTATCAGCTCCGCCCAAACTTCCCCATCGCCATGACTGTAGCGCCAACTCTTTTTGAGCCATCAAAGGCTTTTCATGCTCTACTAATTGCAGATAAGGTACTTCGTGGTCCAATAGGTATGGCCACGCTTGATCCCAGTGATCTTAATTATCGTCCTTACTACAGAAATTCAGAAGACTCTGATGATATTTCGACCAGCAAAGGCAGAAACTATCATCAAGGTCCCGAATGGGTCTGGCCTCTTGGTTTCTTCTTGAGAGCCTTATTAAAGTTTAATCTTCTAAGGATAAATGACAACGGAGAAGGTAAAGAAGGTATAACAGAGGCATTCCAACAAATTACGAGGAGACTTGTAGATTGCAAGGCAGCTATCAAAAATTCTCCTTGGGCTGGATTGACTGAACTAACCCAAAAAGGTGGTGAATACTGTGGTGATTCAGTAAGTATTTTCTTTTTTTATTCTTTTGCTCGAAATACATGTTACCAATTCTATCAGTGAATTTCGAATAATCTATAAGACGATTTTATTTTTGAAAATAAACATTGACCATTACTTAAATAGAGTCCAACACAGGCCTGGAGTGCTGGTTGCCTCATTGACCTTTATCGAGATGCTTACGCCATGATGTAGCCGAATTTTTACTGGATTTTAAAGTCGAATCTGTAATGTGAGAATAGATCGAACTAAAGTTAAAATTTTTATTACACATTTTCGGCATCTAACTTGCAACGTGCTTCTCAAATTTTCGTCCAAAACTTCTATATTTATTTATAGTTGATCTGATAATGAAAATTTATATCGGAAATTTCAACAAACTAAAGAATTAGTAGATCTTCTCTTCTCATGATCGGCCAGTGTTAAGATCTCAAATAAGCACTCGATATGGTTAACTAAAAATCTGCTACTTAATTTTTCTTTTCATTGATGTTGCTTCATGGATATATTTTGTGGATCATTATTCTAATCATCATTTATCTAACTTGACTGTTTATTTTAAATTGTCGTCTGAAGTTCATTAAAGCTAAGGATTCGAATTTCTTTTGACCAGGGCTTACTGTTTGCGCTACTACAATCTATATCAAATTCTCTCGAAATTAACATCTTATCGTCTATTAATGAAAACGTCGAGGTAGAAGCAGACTAACTTTGGTCTAGTTTATCTTTCTTAACCATTACTTGTTTAATTTGGTATTGATTACCAGTCCAGATAGCAATGAAAAAAATTCTTACAAAAATGATTCATACTTTCTGAACTCTAGTAGTAAGAGATCTTTATGATTTTCACGTTCAATTTTCATTCTTGCTATCGAAGTTGTATTACTTTATTGGTTACATTATCGAATTCAACATAGAGTTTTGATATGTATTATCCAGCTAAACTTTCATTTAATCTATTATAAATAAATTTGGAACCGGTATGAGTGAGATATTTAATACTTTTTTAATTGCAATTATGAATTTGATCCTTTATTTTTGTATTTTAGCGTCTGGGATCTGGCCTAGCGGTTATGGAGCATGAGGCAGAATCATAGAATTTGAGCACATCGATATTGATTAGAGCACCAGACGATGAATAGCACTCGCTGATACCACTACTTAGTTGAGCATGGTCTTGCACCTCAACCTCAGCCGTGAATATTCGACAAAGGGAAAATCGAGAAAAACATTCGTCTAACCTCGTCTGCTAAATCAGGTGCGCGGTCATTCTATGAGACAGTAGAAGGGTCTACTGGATTCGAAACAGTGTTAATTTCGTCTCAAGTGGAGCAGATGATCAGGCGGGCAAGACTCTACTTGGAAGACTGACCCGGACAGCTTACCACTAAGCCATCCGACCTATTTCATTTTATTTTAATTTTATTTTATTCTTTTTAATTCCCAGGCACAAGCCCAGCGCTAATCTAGCACGAGACTGGCGAATCCGGTATAGACCACACCCGAAAGCATGCCCCACTCGTTCGCACCAATTTTATCCCAAACAGGCCTAAGTACAAAATTCAAAACTGCAACAATGATCGCATAGAACAAAACTTAAAGAAATTGCCTAGCGATTCTCACACTACGCTCGATCGTCCCAATCATAATATCATGGTCATCTAATTTTTACTTCCCTCGCATCCAGCAGAGGTTAAGTTTGCAGAAAATTTCCCGAAGCAACCTGTGATCCGTGTATATTCTATAAAATTTCCAAAACCGCGAGGTCCAAGAAGTTGTTATGCATAAGCTGCCACAGTCAAGCCCTATCTAAGTCTTCACATACAACCAGCGTTTCTGCGAAATCTAATAAAGTGAGTATGAGATATTTCCTGCACACAGACACAATATAAATTGGCTTCTTCGTGATGTAAACGACGGTGGTAAGCTGCATAGTCTCCGTGTCCTGTTCGAGCGGCTAGAAGATGATGGAGTAAATTTCGTGAGAGTGATAATTCGGGAGGTTTCCGGCGACGCATCTCTAAGTCTAAGTCACGATAGCGGTCTGGGCAAGCTGTCGACCACCAGTCATCTACCAGGTCCTGCCGACGTTGATGCAT
>MCBS01024389.1:0-10784 GCA_003611235.1 Golovinomyces cichoracearum
CTTTCTCCGGTCTCAAGTGGGGCATATGTCCAAGCTACCCAGACTCTACTTGGGAGAACAGCCCAGATGGCATACCACTAAACCATCCGACCAGTCATGTAGTATAGAGCTGTCGGAACAATAACAAGATTCCGTTGATGGATATCAATGTGTAAGGCGCCGTGTCATGAAGAATTAATTGATCTAGGGGACACACATCTGGGGTGTCGTAGCCTTGTCTTTGCGTCGTGCATGTTCGGAGATATAAGGAATATTGTTATTCCGCAGGTTGACCAAAAGAGGAAAGAGTGGACAACCTAGAGTTAAAGAGGGTTACGGGTGGCATATTCGTTGATGGAGTAGAAAGAGGTTGGAAAAGCCTAGAGGAAGAGGGAGCACTTTTGGTAACGAACGAATTGAGTATCAGTGGAACGTTATCGCCGTGCCTCTCTATCCAGTGTGACACATTAATGTAGAAGACCTTTTTTTACTGTATCGCGGTTTAAAGGGGCCTTGTTGATTGTGGATTCAGTCACTGGGGATTGATATTAAATCAAAAGATATCATCAGGTTCACAGAGTGAGCCGACAATAGCATCTGTTCTACAGTATGGAGTCTTGACAATTGCCAATCACAGCTTACAGACTCTTCTTGTCCCTCTCACGTCACTAGATGATGTTGCTCAGAAGTACAACAGCTCCAGCTTTACATTCTTAGTTTCTACATCGGTTACCCGGTTCCTATTTTTCTGAGAAAAAAGTTACCCAAATTCAACCACGAGGAGGCGTAGAATAGGACTTGACGCCCAAAACAGTACTGAACACTGGAGGACTATCGATCCCAGTTGTTCTCCACACGTGTGTCATGTTACATCAATGCCAGCTCGAGCCGACATGATAAAACAAGTAGGAGCTCCTACACTCTGATCGTCTGCTCTTCGTAGCTTATTGCAACATTCAGATGGTGAGTGAGTTTTACAAGTACGAGGGGATTGCTGTAGGTAAAATGGGTGTATTACCACGGCGAATGGTCCTCACGAGGAAAGAGAAGAATGTAAGGTAAAGTCATCTGAGATCAAGACGTATTACCAGGTAGCATTTTCCCGCACAAAAGGCTACATACAGTGAATCAGTTTTAGCGCGACTCCTCTCATCAATACAATATTTTACCATCGGTGCCCAGGACGTATCCTCTGCCTGCATGGTCGTTAACATAGCCGATCAACCACTATCTGCTACATTGGAAAACCAATTAATAGTATATTTTAGTCAATTCACAGTTGTACTTTACACTGTAGGCAGGGCACATCAAGTGAACCAAACTATTGTTTGATAGGACTGGTATTATTGGTAAACAATCGGAACGCAATCGCGTGGCCAGGACATAGTTGAAATCTTAGTCGGTTGATTAAGTCTATCTCTCTAAATATTTCGTGACGTTAAGCTTATCCTAAATAGTATTCGATTAGTCATCATATGGGAAATGGCACGTGATATCCCCAACAGGTATGTCGAATTAAAGACTTCAACGTTGTAATCGTCCGCGCCATAATTTTTAAATGGAGCATCATGTACAGTATCAGTCTATAATCGAGTGGTCAGGTTTTGATGGTTGATCCTCCCAAAATTGGCTCCTCCATTATGGTCGTTTACTAAACCAAGTACAAGTATCTACCACCCTTAGTGGAAACGTGGCATGCCTTTTTAAAATTTTTTCGAATATCGATTTCGATCCGGTTGACGGTAGAAGAAGAAAGATCGTATCAAGTAGAACTGATACTAAAAATTAAACATCAAATGAATCCTGCAGCGGTAGATTAAAAATAAAATCTTGACAAAAAAAGGTTCAGGTGACCTGAAGTCATAGTCTGACGGACAGATCTTGGGGGAACAACAAGGAGCATAGAGATTTAGAAACTGTAATATAGGAAGGCAAAGAAGACACAAATTTTAGAACTTTCACTCCGGTCAGAGTAAATGGTTAAACTCGAAAAAAAAAAAGTGCTAAGGCAGTGAGCCTGAATACGTCATCTTTTCTGAATGATAACATGATGAACGACTGACAGACGGATGGATGCCGTCAAATAAGAATCTCTCCCATTAGCCTCTTAAATGCTCGTTAAAAATACCAGGATTGACTCGTATAGACTTGTCTAACAGTCAGGATAACAATTAAATCACTAAAACCTCGACTCTCCTCCACTACACCAAGACTTTTTTTTTTTTCATCAAGTATCTCCGTGTCTAAAATTTTCTCCAATCTCATGGAACACGACTATTAGGTTCTTGTCGTCTCGCTAGATCTGGTATAATTTTGAACGGCCCCTTTTTTTTATAGAAAATTCTTAAGAGATAACTTCCCTTGAGGTTCTCCAAAAAAAGAAAAAACCTCTAATCTTTATGGTATATTGAGTTGATTCCGTGTTTTCGATCTGCAAACGCCCTGTAAGTATCCTACATGCTAAGCTGATGACGAGACTTGTGAGCATGTAGGCTAGCTAAGCCGTTGTTCCAAGCAGCGATAAGACAATAATCTATATTCCTTGACGTTATAAATTATTAGATGCCTCATTCCTTTGTTATTTTTGGATTCTCTGTGATTTTTTTATCATTACTGAATCATTTCTTAGCCACTCTTGCGTTCTTTAGATGATGATTATGCCTGAATATGGATATACCTTCCCGTGATTTATGAACTACATGTCTATCCTCGAATCATGTATGGAATAAGAACATGGTCAGCCCGTATAAGCTATTGTAGTCATCAGTTATACATATACATCTAAATTTGGAAAAATTTCGTAGTGCCTCGAAGTACGTATTCAAGACCTAGGTAGAATACTTATAGAGGAACGCGCGAACAGACTTCACTGTGAAAAAAAAAATTCCTTGAGATTTCATATTTTCTAAGACGTGTAGAATCTTATCACGAAATCAGAAATCAGCCAACCCATCTCCTAGCACTCCGAAACATTCTAACCCATGGCCCGAATTCGCCCCATTCATCCATTTTACTTTTAGGCGCATAGCTTACTACGTCAGCAATAACTGTACGTTCTGGATGTGGCATCATCGCTAATACTCTACCATCTAAACTTCGAACACCAGCAATTCCTTGTGGACTTCCGTTGGCATTGAAAGGATAACGGGTTGTCACTTTGCCTCTATTGTCTACGTAACGAAGAGGAATCAGGTTATCGGCATTCAAAGCTTCAATATCTTCTGGATGAGAAAATGTAGCTCTCCCTTCACCATGAGAAACGACAATAGGTAGAGATGAGTTGTGCATTCCATGGAAAAATACTGAAGGTATTTTGCTATCATCTTGGATCTTTACCATACTTAATCGTGCTTCAAACTGCTGACTTTTGTTCTGTAAGAAGAGAGGCCATTTATCCGTTCCCGGAATTAACTCTTTTATTCGGGTAAGCAACTGACAACCATTACAAACACCCAGTGTGAATGTATCTGGACGTTCGAAAAATCTAGTAAATTCCGGACGCACAATTTCAGTGTGCATCAGAATAGAACTTGCCCAGCCCTGTCCAGCACCTAAAACATCACCGTATGAGAATCCTCCACAAGCGACAATACCGACAAAATCGGACAAGGTTCGGCCGCCAATTATATCAGACATGTGGACGTCAACAGAATCAAACCCTGCAGCCTTGAAAGCGAATGCCATCTCAGCATGTCCATTCACACCTTGCTCTCTGAGAATTGCTACTTTGGGTGCTTTTGTAAAGAGTGAAGTTATAGTTGAAGTTAATGGTAGAATAGTGTCTTTGGGGTCGAATGTAAGATGATAGAAAATCCCAGGGTCAGAATCATCAAATATATTTTCAAACTCTTCATCAGCACATGTCATCTCATCTCGTAGTCGTTGCATTTGATAAGAAACAGTCGACCATAACTGCTGTAAATTTGCACGTTCTAAATCAAGAATTTGTTTCTTTCCATAGAAAATAGAGAGATTCTGTTTATTAGAAGGCAACACCCGACCAATCTTTTTGATGAGGCCCTTTGGTGGGCCACACGTAGCAAAGCATCGATTAAAGTTAATCTCATCTGATTTTTTAACTTGAAATACTGCACCAAGCTCTTCATTGAACAAAGTCTCCAGAATATGATCCAACGAATCACTTTCTGAGATACTATCAATCGAAATCTCTGTGCCACATCGACCAGCAAACATCATCTCAGCAATTGTAGTTATAAGTCCACCATCTGAAATATCGTGATATGCTAAAACAATATCGCTCTGATGTAACTGAGCTATGGCATCATAAAAGTCGATTAAAAGATCTGTGTCTCTCAAGTCAGGTGTTTCATTGCCAATCTGGCCAAAGGCTTGAGCCAATGCCGAGCCTCCGAGTGCTTTGTGACCATTTGCTAGATCGACATAAATCAGGATTGTCTCCCCAAATTCTTCGTTCCTCTTAAGAGCTGGTGTCCATGTATTCCTCACATTAGAAACAGGCGCAAATGCTGAAATAATAACTGAGAGCGGTGCAGTTACACTTTTAGAGTCGCCCGTACCAGGATCTTTCCATGAAGCTTTCATAGATGTCGAATCCTTACCAACTGGAATGCTAATACCTAGTTTAGGGCATAAATCCATACCAATTGCATTGACAGCTTCATAGAGTGATGCGCCTTCGCCATGATGCGCAAGAGCTACCATCCAGTTTGCAGAGAGTTTCACTCGAGGTAAATCACCGAGGATTTGAGCTGCGGCGAGGTTCATTAAGCTTTCAGCAACTGCCATTCTAGCTGAAGCAGTGGGGGATATGAGAGCTAATAAGGGCTTCTCACCCATGCTCATAGCTTCTCCCGTCTTTATTTGGTCTCCGAGATCAAGAGAGGTAATTGTTACTCCAACATCAGCGACGGGAGTTTGCCAGGGTCCAACCATTTGATCGCGTACCGTCATTCCTCCGACTGAACGATCACCGATGGTTATTAGAAATGATTTGGATCCAACTGATGGCAGTCTGAATACTCGCTCCACAGCTTTTCTCACCAAGTCATAATCCGGGATTCGAGGATAGCTCTCTACGAGTGAGCCTCGCGGATCAAACGGTTGGAGGTGAAGTTTCAGTGATTTGACATCACGTTTGAGCTCTCTATCTTTTGGAAAGAGCATTGGCATTGGCAAATCGACTGGCCGAGGAAATTCAGTCGAGATACGATCTGTAAGAACTAATTTCGCCTCTCCACTCTCATCTTTTGGGAGAACAGTTCCTACGTCTGAGAAGCCACATCTCTCTCGATCTGGATCATTATTAGTAACTTGAACCTGGAGCAATTTGTAACAAATATCTTACTAGCAATCTGGATAAAAGGATTTAAACTATCCTTGTTGACAATCAAGACATATCTTTCTTGAGCCTCACAGCACCATATTTGAAGTGGACTCATACTACTATCAGAACTTTCAATTTGTCTAAGCTCGAAGTCTCCCCCAAACCCAGCGTCTTTAACAAGCTCTGGAAGCGCATTAGAGAGGCCGCCAGCCCCAACATCATGAATGAGCGCAATAGGATTATCATCACCAAGAGCCACACATGCATTGATCACCATTTGTGCTCTACGTTCCATTTCCGGATTGCCTCGTTGAACACTGCTAAAATCAAGTTCTACAGAAGTCTCACCGGAATCATTACTTGATGCAGCACCGCCACCGAGACCGATAAGCATTGCCGGGCCTCCTAGTACAATAACATGGGCTCCTTCTTTAACAAATCTACCATCTTTAAGAGCGTGTTGTGGTCTTACGGTGCCAAGACCACCAGCAATCATGATTGGCTTATGATATCCGCGTAATTCTTTCATATCAGATCCACTATTCACATTTGTTAAGAGTGTTCGGAAGCAGCCAGTTAAGCACGGTCGTCCAAATTCATTATTGAATCTCGCACTTCCAATAGGAGCGTCCAACATAATTTCTAAACTACTAGCATAATGAGTAGGTTTTCCAAAATCGATTTCCCAGGGCTGATGTTGTCCAGGAATCAGCAAATCTGAAACCCAAAACCCACAAAGTCCCGCCTTCGGGTTAGAGCCTCTACCAACAGAGCCCTCATCTCTTATTTCTCCACCGGACCCTGTTGCAGCACCAGGAAATGGTGATATCGCAGTTGGATGATTATGGGTCTCAACTTTTGCCAGAAAATGAACTTTTTCTTTTGTCAGTTGCCAGCTACCGGTAATAGATTCTGGTGCCCAGAAGCTCGCTAGTTGTCCCTCAAGAACAGCAGCATTATCACTGTAAGCAGAGACAGTAAATTGTGGGTTTTGTTTATGGGTATTTTTTATCATTTCAAAAAGACTCTTGTCCATTTTAATACCATCAATAGTCCACTTTGCATTAAAATGTTTATGTCGACAATGTTCAGAATTTATTTGTGCAAACATGAAGAGTTCTATATCACGAGGGGATCTGCCCAAGGCTTTGTAAGTCTGAACAAGGTACTCCATCTCGGCTTCATCGAGTGAAAGACCCTTTTGTTTATTATAATCTTTCAAAATGCCGAGCGGACTTTCCCCAGAAGACAGATCTATGACCTCTAGAGGAAGTGGATCTCCTTGGTTAAACATTTTGGACATATCTGGAATATTGTTGCTGATTCTCTCAGTCATTCGGTCATACAACACTTCTTTCCAATAATGACTGTCATTAGATTTTTCCTTAAAATCAACTACAATTACCTTTCCTCTTTCTATTCGTTCCACTTGACTAAGACCACAAACATGGGAAATGCTGGTAGCTTTGGAGCTCCACGGTGAGATATTTCTCGGTTCAACGTAGACAATAACAGAAGTCTCATTTTTTTGTTCAAGAAAACTCTCCAGGGTCTCTCCAGAAATAGGAAGAAGTTGCGATAATTGTTCTTCGACTTTGACATCTTTTCTCTTGAGATGGCAGTAGTAGATCCATATACCACTTATCCAATTGACATTGGCACGTGCAGCCAGTTTCTTCGCTTCAGCTGCCGTGAAACAAGACTCTCCGGGAAAGATCGCAGAGTCCATGGAAGCGAATATCTATTCAGAAATATAGGATCCCAGAACGTGCCCAGAGACTGCTAGGAGGAGATTTTTCAAATTTTCAATCAATTAAAAATAAAGAGTGAAGAATGGGCGTCAGCTCTTTAGAATAATTAATTGGGCGTGAATATGCGAAAGCCTTTGGTGACTAAAATTGAAGCGAGGGCCAGCTTAGGTAGCAATAGCCCCGCCACCGCAACAAGGGTTGCATTGAATGCTGATAATCGTCTTTCACAGTGACTTGGATTTCTTCACTCAACAATTCAGATCGAAAGAAACTGGATGACTATTATTTTTGTATTTTTTTTTGGCTCAACTTACTTCATTAGATTAATTTTTTTGTCGATTTTACCGGAATATGTTCGACGTTGCCGCGTGACTTTAACAGAAGTTTGCTTAGACGATACCCTGCCGTCATTCGGCCGGAACGACGACATGAATGCCATATGTCTAATGCACTCATGGTCAACCTTAGATGATACGTTCTTCGACATCCCCCTTCATTGTCACTTTTTTCTTTTCTTAAATTTTCATCTTACCTCAAACACGAGATTTTCCTTCTCGATTTCATGCTTACATTGAATCTCATAGACGGTATGCAGAGTTTCATCGACAACTATCTCGGACGTTTAGAGTCTGATGAATCTCAATCTACTTCGCTCGGTCGTGCGGTTACAGTAAGGCCAAACGTCCTGGAATTACCCTGGGCTTGCCATTGCCTTAATATTTTTTTGGATGAGATTCGTAATGTTAAATTCATGCTCTCGTCCAATCACGTCTGCAAATTTTAAAGCCTAGGTCCTGATCATAGGAAAGAATATGCGACTAAAAATTCTACGATAAGTGGGAACACAATATGAGGTGGGTGGCAGAGTCGGGCTCTCTATGTTTACATGGTTTTAATATACATTTCCGGGATATTTTCACGTCTTGGACAGGCAAGAAAAGATGCACTTGGAATGCAATCGTGTGAGAATGTGCATTAAGCCGCTAATGTGTAGAAACAGTCATCCTCGTTCCTAAAAATAAGGGTCACTTCTAGCTTGTGCTACATTTTTCTTTCCGTATCTTCTTAGTGTGTTCAGTCGCTGTTGATGAACTAGCTCTCATCATGGAGAGATTGGGAGTCTGACGGATTTCGAAAAGATACATAAGGTGTGTCTACGGAGAGTCATACGAGGGATGAGACGACGTACAATCTGGACACCAGAATAAAGCTACAAGTATTTAAGAAGTGATCAGGAAGATATTTTGAAAATATCTGAACTTGGCGTTAGAGGCAGATATCAAGACTACTATGATCCGTCTCCTAGTTCATGTAATCTGAACCACCCACTTCCTGGAGAAGGAGCGATTTGTACGAACACTCACTCCAGCACTTCGACTTGGCCGAGAAGAAAAAGATATGGCAAGCGTTCCGATTGTCCTCGGCTTTTTTCTCTGATGGAGACTCAGGGTCGAACAAAAAATGAGGGTTTCCGAGTCGGTCTCAAGATAGTTCTTGAAATATGACTACCATGATAAAGCGCCGGTTTACTTAGCCACAGGGGCATATTGAGGGCCATCTTCTGAATCACACCTTTATTCACACGAGGAATATGCCTGGCGTAAATAAGGCATATGACTTGATTTGATTTATCCCGCTTTGGCGCCTCAATGACCCCACGCAGTCGGACTATCACTATTTAATTACAAGAAGTTGCAATCATGCTGCTCGTCCATTTTATCTTTCGCCATATGCTCCTCGTTCAAAGATCTTCAAGCAATCCTTCGTTCATTTAATCCGTACTGTGATTCTAGTTATGTCCTCTCCGCATTATTCATCATCTTTTCCACCCTCTCTTTACTTTGGACCAACTTTCTTAAAAAAAATTTTCATTTTTTCTTATATCTCAAATTTTAAGGGAGAGGGGGCCGCATATTCTTCTTAGCAACGAAAGATTATATATATATATATATATATATTTTATTAGATCAAAACGCNNTATATATATATTTTTTTTTCCTCCAGTATGAGTAAGAGTTCAGTCTCTGATTGCGCTAGCTCTAGTTATTTATCTATTTTTAAGTGAAAGAGTAATGCTGCACTGAGTCCTGCAAAGATTTCTTTTGGAGGGGGGTGGGGGTGGGGGGAATATCATTCACGTTGGCATTTTGCGTGTTGGACTCTCCTTGTACAAGATAAATCTTCATCGGAGGGATGGAGGTTCTTTGTTCCAACGCTCTGCATCTTGTCACCAACTCCGCCCTAATGTTTGTACCTGCAGTGTATCGACTGGAATTTCAGTCGCGAGACTTTTTGCTAGGACCATTTAGAATCTGGTATGGATCGTCACTGAGTGCACCTAAGTTTAAGGCAATTTCTTGGCGTCCAAATGATTATGATATTTTTAACGTAACCAGGCACTAGCCTAGCACCTAGAGGGTATGGCAAGGGTAGTTAATCCCGAACGACTCATCACCACCTACATGATGAACAAACATAAATGGAAAATAAAAACGCCATTTCAAGGTGTTGAGGGTAGTAATGCACGTGTAATCTAATATAATTCTTTAGAATTTGAGACCTAAGTTGTCAGTGTCTCGTGGTTTCAACTATTACAGGCATCTCGATGGACCTGGAATGGAAAGCTTTTTGGAACGAACTTATCTGCTTCCCCCTCCTCAAGTTTCCTGCTCACTTATACAGGATTTCATTGTGGTACTTGAGTGATAAAACCTCAGGCAACTATCTACTGCTACAATTGTTCAATCTCAGTACTTCATTGCCTAATACGAAGCAATCTAGTACTTACAAACTTACTAGTGATATGTTACTGATAAGGATCCTCAAATATTCATCTCGTCATATCTGAACTTTCTTCTGATCACATTTACTGATTTATTAGTCATCTATTACAATCCAACGGCAGATCTGAAAAACTTTCGATGTTGATCAAACGTCCTATTGCTCCCGTACCACAGGCTTCGAACAGGGTGGCTGTCGATGGAGTAAGCTAGGAATAAGTTTGTGCCGTTGTAACGATTTATTAATTTATATCCACCAGGTGAGATTAAAGAATAAGTGTTTCCAGAGTGACATTCACTTGATGCCCAGAGTCCGTCATAAAATGGTTCAAATTTTATCTTCTCTGCCTAATTATGAGGACCCAATCTCCTGGTGCGTAAGTCCTCATGAAAGCTTTTATCTCCTGTAGATACTCGAGGCTCTTAGCTTGTGAAGCCTTCATGCTGTTGACATAAGATCGAGAGATTGGTATAGCATGAGACTTGCCAGTTCCTTAGCCCATTCGTATTCCTCTCGTGCAGTTACCTCTCGCGTGTAAGACTGGATACGATAGTTCTTGGTCCGGAGGGTGAGTGCCAAATAGCAGGAAATAGGGGCTACACCCAGATAGCGATATACAACGATTGAATATAGTGACCACACGGGCTAATGAAACGGCGAGAAGAATTGATCTGTCATCTAATATTGTACGGGCTAGTATTCTTTTGATGACGCCGTTCACCTGTTCATCTTTGCCGTTACTCTGTGGCCTCGCTGGGGGTGTGTAGGTTATTTTAAAACCAGATTTTTCCTGAAATTGCTTTGGTTCGTTTCCGCTAAGGGAATTGGCGTTATCAATAAATAAATAAATATCATCTATTAACCTAATTGAGCGCCTCTCGTCCTGTGCAGGTGTTTACGGAAGATACGTTCTCTGACGTAGAATGCCTCATTTTGACGTCTGGAACACTCGCACTTAGATTTCATTT
>MCBS01024390.1:0-10789 GCA_003611235.1 Golovinomyces cichoracearum
TTTAGCGTATTTTACCAACCTCACAACTTATAGGAAGATTAGTATGTGTAGATCTCGTTGAGTACACACAGCTATCTTATCCAAAGTTGGATGTACAAATTTCAACAGTTTGTATCCCCCAGGTGAGATCAGTGAATATGTATTGCTTTTATGGCATGCAGAAATAGCCCAGGCACCATCGTAATAGGGTTCAAATTTATGTTTTCTTTGTCTAATCGGTAGAACCCAGTCACCTGGTGCAAATATCCTCAATAATGCTTTTGATTCTTGTAAGTATTCGCGTGTTTTGGCTCTTTCCGCCTTTGCGCTATTAACATAGGATCGAGCTAATGGTGCTGCATGCGAGTATGCGAGCTGATGAGCTCACTCTAGTTCTTCGCTAGCTGTTGCTTCTCGTGTATATACCGGGTATAATAGTTCTTCTTCTGGAGGCTGCGTTCCGTATAGAAGAAAAAAGGGACTATACCCTGTCGGTGAAACTCTTCTATTAAATATAAAAACTGCTCTAGCACGATCTGTAGCAAGTGGAATAATTCTGTTATCAAGCATAGTACGGCTTAAAATACTTTTGATAATTCCGTTTACTTGTTCTACCTTACCGTTACTTTGAGGTCGATTTGGTGTGGAGTGAGTCATCGTGAATTTATGTTGTCTTTGAAATTGTTTCGCCTAATTTCCAGAGAAACAGTATGCATTATCGCTGACTATTTTCTTCGGGGTACCAAATGTTTGGAATATGTAGAGTAACTTTTGAGGATATCAGATAAAAGTGGTAAGTGATGAATATTATTTTCTAGCTAATGTGGTGAATTATATACATATAAAACAGCTTGCTTGAGTAAGTGCAACTAAATAATATCTAACTCAATCCTGAGTTGTTGATATTCAACATGTTTCATTATCCCCGGTTATAGTAAATGCCGGTTTGTACTTACCAGTTTCAGTGTTGCNNAAGATTTACCGATTCCAACCTTCACGGTTTAAATCTCACTAATAATGAATTACCGAGAACGTGTAAATTCAACAGTAACAGTGGTATAGTACATGCAAAATCAGTATTTAAAACGATTCTCGACTCCAACCAACCAGTGGCATATTCAACTGCATTGAGTAATATATTTTGGTCCACTTGGGCATGGTCAATACCCCATCGAGTCAAAGGAGGTGGTGGCTGAATAGGTCTAAGATTCCCGAGAGTTGGGTCAGGAGGTTTCATAAGTTGGCATGAGCGACAGTTTCGGAGGACTTCATGAGCTGCTAGTGTCAACTCTGGGTGCCAGTATCTTTGACTTGCACTTCGTAAGGTTGTACCAACTGAAGCATGCCCTTGACTTTCATGCATTTGTTTTAACGTACGAATCAGATCTTCACACTCTAATACTTCAAGATATATCAAAACTCCAGGAGGTTCGGGAGGATCACCAAACCTTTTTTCTTTATTAGTTTTTATAAAGTGCAATTTTTCTTCATATATTCCAAAATTTCTTCGAACCCAGGCTGGATGAAGTTTAGGAGGAAGTTCTGTCAAGGTAAAAATAATTCATATACTATTATTGTTATTATCTATATGAAACTAGGCTAGATGTTTATATAAAAGTGCCAAGAACCGAGCTTCACAATAGCTTCAATCTAGCTTTCATGCTGATCACCAACACACCCATTCAGCGAGAAAGTTGCTGGTGTGTACCTCATCGTCCAAGATTTCTTATTTCTGTTCAATTTTTTTTCTAATAAGTTAGAGTTCGTTATCACATACTTCCATACGAAGTATCTTTACGAATTTTTTATGTGCTACCGCGGAGAGAGGTTTGGTCAAACCATCTGCAGTCATCTCTGTAGTTGAAATATACTTGAGATCGACAGAACTATTTGCTATATGACTTCGAATTAAATGGTGTTTAATGTCAATGTGTTTTGTACGTTTGTGTAACTCAGGATTTGCGGAGAGTGCAATAGAGCTTCGGTTGTCAGTATATACTCGGGTTTTAACTATATTATTTCCATTATACTGCATTTGTCCCATTATTTTTTGAATCTATAATAGTTTTTGTATACATGCTCCTAACGCATAGTATTCTGCTTCGGTCGAAGAGAGTGGCACATTGCTTTAACGTTTAGCCGATGCAGAAATAATCCCACCGGCTAGGAAAAATATACTGCCTCCAGTACTTACTCTGGTATTACGGCAGCCTCCCCAGTCAGAGTCAGTAAAACAATGTAATTTACTCTGACGTACTTTTAGCATACCATCGTACACAATATATAAATTAATTTTCCCGGCAAGATAGTGAAAAAAACGGTTTTCAGCTTTAATGTGCGGAGGAGATGGGTTTGCCAAATAACGAGAAAGCATCAAACACTAATATGTAATATCAAGTCGTGTATGCACAGCAAGATAGATAAGACAACCAATCTTGGATTGATACTCAGAAATTTTGGATGCGGTAGCTGTTCCTTCAAATCTCACCGTATGAATGTCACTACCTGAAGCGGATGGACAATCTACAGTACCACAATTTCCCAAACTAAACCGCTTGAAGATCTAATTCATGTAGGCGTCTTGACAAAGAAAAATTCGCTTGAGTGCGCGATTTCTGACAATTCGAACGCCAAGAAAATAGTTAGCAGTTCCAAGATCATCTTGTTCAAACTTTTGACCTAATTTTTTCTTCAAATCATTGATCTTAGAATGATCTTTACCAATAATTAGAAAATCATCAACGTATGTTTCAACGAGAATTCCTGTACTTTTCTGTAGGTAGATGCAGTTATCTGACTTAAGTGGTATGAGACCAACTTTAGATAGCTTCAATCGGAGATGATTTTGCCAAAGACGCGAGACCTGTTTTAGTCCATATAGAGCTTTCAAGAGTTTGCATACCGGTTCATCTAGATCCTTAAGGTCACGTTCATTCCGCATAGGTGGTAACTCAACATATATGTCGTCATCAGTGCTGCTATTTAGAAAAGCAGTCACGGCGTCCATCTGGTCAATCTCAAGGTCAAATATGGCGGCAATAGCAATTGCGATTTTCCATGAGGCACTGCGACATACTCTAGCGAAGGTTTGAGTGAAGTCTCTACCGTACAGCTGTTCAAATCCTCTAACAACCCAGCGGACCTTTCTCTTGAGTATTTCTCCATCTTTATTCCTCGTAGTTTTCATCACTACTTTTCCAGAAATTGCTTTCTTGCCTTTGTATACCTCACTTTTTTCCAGACAAGTCCACGTCTTGTTTTTTCTAAGAGAAGCATACTCTTTTCTGAAAGCCTATCGCCAATCGGAGCTATCTGGCCCATTTAGTGCCTCAGAAATATTTCTAGGATCCCTGGTTGATATTGTAGCTGCAAGAAATGATGCATATGCTATAGTTTCGTCGGGGGTTAGTAGAGGAGGTACAATTGAATTTCCTGATCGTGTAACTCGAGATACACGTTCATAGACTTTCCTAATTCTAGAAGTCCCACTTATATCTCCGGTAAGGTCCTCTTCATTAAAATCTTCTTCGATTTGATCTTTATTTCCATGTGCCAACTCCTGAAATGGAGACGGCAATTCGACCAGAGTATCATCCGAATTTTCGAAAACTTCATCATTTTCAAAGTTCCTTCCATTTTCGGAAAACTCTGGCTCTCCTAGATCAGATAAAAGTTCGTTCGTGGGTGAAGTAATATAGCCGTTCTCGTCTAACCGAACATTTGAAGAACGGATTACAATTTGTCGAGAAGGAACATAGATTCGGAAAATATGAGTGCCTTCATAACCTACCAATATCCCAATTTCTGCTCGTACATCCAGCTTGCGAGATAATACTCGTTTCTCTACAGGATCTTGTACGTAAACTTTACATCCTAACACACACAAGTGCGAGAGATCTGGAATTTCATCATTACCAGAAGTGAGACGATTTAAAGCTTGAAATGGCGTTTCATCTTTGAGAACAGATGTTGCAACATAATTGATAATGTAGATTTGTGTTCTCATGATTTCCGGCCAAAGAAATTGAGGTATTTTCTGATCTAAAATAACAGCTCGGGTTTGTGTGCCTAATATGCCGATAGAGCGTTCACTTTGCCCATCTTGCTCAGGGCTCTGAGGTTTTGTGAGCTCAACAATCCGTCCCAGCTATTTTACCATGATTCCCATTTGCTTTGGCGAATACTCCTTTTCTTCATCTAGTCTCCAACGCTTGATGGTGCTGTTGTACTGAGTACGAGACAGCGCCTCAAATTGCTGAACGGATTCAAACGAACTCTTTTCCTCTTTTTGAAATATACCCCGTCTATAACGGGTAGCAGCATCAGTGAAAATTGTTGCATAATTGATTTTCGACCATGACTCCTCAGCGAGTATTCGTCCGCTAGGTTTAATCATGACTACGTCAACAGATACTTGATTAAAAGGAGAAGGATTACGAGGTATGATGTTTTTCCGAATATGTCTCAAAGGTAGAGATAGTTCACATGGCTCACAGAGAACAGTTTTATCTTCACTGCTAGGATTAGTTTCGGCTTCTGTGTCATATTTAATAACTTTAGTAATTTTCTCGGTAATTTTGACATTCTTTAATCCGAGATAGCCGAGACGGCGATGTCAGAGTGTAAGGCTTGGTCTGGCTTGATGTAACGCAGCTGGGAATGCAAATTGTCTCGTTTCTTCATTAATAAAAAGATTACTATCAACGGTAGCAATTTCAAGATTATTTGAATCGAATACCGAGCCTTGATTTCCGATGTAACCCCCTTGATTATATAATTTATGACCACTGAAAAGATTAAATGGGCAGCTGGGTAGGTATATAACGTCTGTAAGATTTAAATTTCGAGTCTTACCTGAACTAAGTTTGCAATTTAGGGCAACAGTTCCCAAGCCGAGTGGCCGTGTGGGTCCGTTTGTAGTGCCAATCATAAGAAGTGAACCCTGTTGCAATAATGTGTCAAAAAGCTCTAAATCTTTGCATATGTGACGATCAGCTCCTGTATCGACAATCCAACGTAGAGAGTCAGTAGATGATACCAAGGCTGATACTGGCAGAACGTATGAATTATATGCTGATGTACTCGCTATTCCGGCGAAACTTGACGGCTGATCGTCATCACTATCTCCACCCCTCTGATTTTTAGTGTTTCCCTTCTTGTTATTTTCTAGGATATTTCTTTTCTTAAAATCTACCCATTTTTTCTTATTTTTCTTTTTCCAGGACGCTCTAGCATCTCTATTTCTTGGGTCTTCGAAAAATTTTCCAGTAGTGTGGCAGGCTTGTGAATTACCACAACATTTGCAGTGATGTAAATTACCTCTACTTCCATTGTTTTGGGAAACCCTTCCATTAACCTTACCTTTTCCTTTTCCATGTGATGCGCCAATCATTACAATATCTGAACTTGTCTTGATTTGGCTTTCCCTTGCTTCATCAGTGAGATCGGCAATTAGAGATGACAGACTAATGTCAGAATTTGATCTGAGATTTGACCACTGTCTCTCCGCCCATATTGGATACTGTTCTTTTACTCCCATTACAAACATGGTTGGATTCCATTTTGTTGCGTTTGTAAGGTCAAGAGTCACAAGTCTTTCATAGGACTTCTGGAAATGGTTAATATACGTTTCGAGATTAGGAATGTCTGATATTGATTGTCGAACGTAATCTTGAATAGTAGAGTATTCAAGCACAGCACCTGATTCCTCATATTGGGACTTGAGTTTTGAACATATTTCTCTAGCCGTTCTTTCTGTAGCAATAACAGCCATTGGACCTGATTGGAGGTTGAATTCGATCGCTTGCCTCATTTTTGCTTCCCGGGCAACCCATTCTTTCAGTAATTTTTATTTAGCCTGTCCTTCCACATCACCGGCCTTCACTGTGAATTCAATTACTCTTTCGGGACCTACTGGGGCATTTGGATGATAATATTTATGAAGATCGAATCGATCCGCAATAGATTCAATAGCCCTAACCCACTGAGCATAATTTTCTTCCCCCTTAAGCTTCTGAGAGCCTGGTAGGATTAAACTACTTGATGGGGCTGATGACATATTGAATATGAATTTCAACGCGATTTGGTGGTCGTGTTAAAGACAAAATATTTTCCTCCAAGATTTTTTTTACTATCGTATTCGTCTTTAATTAGTAATAGTGATCTTGGATAGAAGTTTATCATGAAGAATTTAGAAATGAAAGAAACAGCTTGGTCTCATATTCTGTCAAGGTAATAAAAAATTCATATATTATTATTGTTATTATCTATTGTTGTAAATTAAGACTAACGTGCTGGACAAGAGCAGGGTCTTAATTTATTCCCAACATAAAACACGTGAAAATTTGGACTANNACTCGAATTAAAGCACTATTTTGTCTTATTATAGAGTACCTTAATTTTTCATGCAATCAACAAATTAACACACTTATGATCTTCAACTTCCTAAATATTGCGTGTGTTTTTTTTCGCACTATTTAGAACATCTATATGAAACTAGGCTAGATTTTTATATTCAAGTGCCAAAAACCGAGCTTCACACTAGCTTCAATCTAGCTTTCATGCTGATCACCAACAAGTTCTTCTTCTTGTACACGGAACTCGAAGATGCATTGAAGATCAATTCGGTTCAACTGCTCAGAATACTTTACCTGTTCAAGTTCTGGTTCTCCCTCTATCAATTGTAAATTCTTCCCTTCAACGGGAAACGATTTTGAAGGAATATTTAGATTATTATCAATTTTATTCACGTTGCTATTGTTTTCATCATGCGGAGGCCTGGAAAGGTAGTCGGCAACTACATTGGCTTTTCCTTTACGATAAATAATTCTGATTCTGTAGTGCTCTACAGAGTCTAAGAATCTTAAAATCCTTGCTGGTTGTTCCGATTTTGTTTGTATTTTTTTTAAGGATTCATGGTCTATAATGACAGTAACGTCGCCACCTTCGACCCAGTGGCACCAATGTTGTAGTGAAAAGAGTATACATAGCAATTCCCTTTCTTGAGCCGAATATCTTTTCTGCGTTTCGTTCAACTTCCGAGAAAAATATGCTACAGGATGTAGGAAAGAACGTTTTGAATTTGAACCATTTAAATGAGGCTGTAAGAGTGCTGCCCCCACGAATTTTTGTGATGCGTCTGTTTCCAAAATAATAGGAAGTTGCCAATTAAATTTTCTAACGAGTGGAGTATTAGTAAGAGCCTTTATAATTTTATTTCAGGAATTAATGGAATCATTTGTCAAGATGACTGGCTGGCTTTTTTGACCAACTGATTGGTCTGTGAGAGGACCTGCTAATTCAAAAAAAATTTAATTAGACATCTTAAATAACCTGCAGCGCTTACAAAACTTCTTATTTCCGAAGTTGTTCTTGGTAGCGGTCTTTCTCGGATGGCTGCAACCTTTTCACGATTTACAGCTATACCATTTTCTGAAACTAAAAATCCAAGAAAGATTCCAGATTTAACGAAAAGTCGACATTTTGAAGCGTTTAATACAAGACCGCAAGAACTAAAACGATTTAGTATTAACATAAGTCTTGAGTGGAGTTCCTCTATCGTATCTCCCCAAATAACAACATCGTCAAGTATTCCTGCGACATAAGATCGATATGGGTCAAGAACCTCTTCCATAAAAATTTGAAGGGTAGTAGGTGCATTACATAGTCCAAGTGGCATGACTAGCTATTCGAAGATCCCAAAGGGTGTAACGAAAGCAGTTTTTTCACGGTCTTGTTCGTGCATTCTAATATGCCAAAACCCGTTCTCTAAATCTAAGAAAGCGTAGTATTTATGTCCAGCTATACGTTGAATTTCATCATATATATTAGGCAAAGGGTGCGCATGTTTTTTGGTAATTTTGTTTAGTTCTCTATAGTCAACACAAATCCGCCATATAGTTTGACTATTTGGCTTCCTAGGAATAAAGACCAAAGGAACTGCCCAAGTCCCTTTACTTTTTTGAATCATTTTACCTTCGTTTGCTTTGCAGAACTCTTTTATAGCTAATTGTTGTTGAGGATTATATCTTCGCGGTGAGAGTTTGATTGGGGGATGATTGCCAGTGTCAATGCCGTGATTTACTTTAGAAAGTTTGTCAATACGACGGAGTGATTTATTGAATATCGAGGGGAATTTAATTGTATAAAGATGCCCAAATTTAACACCTATAGCTGAAGTGAATGTATGCCATTTAATACTCATGGCTTCTGATGTTGGGAAGGGGAAGTTAGTTAAGATTGATTTGGTAGGAATAGGTATAAAGGTTGGATTATCTCTCATTTTTTTTAGTTGTAGCTGGCCATTGTTTCGAAAATGTAGTTCTAAAGAGTAAAAAGTTGTCTGACCAAGTATCAGGTCGCTAGGAAATGTCCCATCAGGAACTATTCCAGCAGAGACTGAAAAGATAGAAGACCATTGATTGATAGAAATATAAAAATTGAAGATACAACAAAACATCTTGGTCAATTCTTGGTCCTGTACCACCAATACCGGCAAGAGTTGATGTAATAGATTTATATGGTGAAAGTTTTTTAGCGAGAGTAGTTGAAATATAACATGCGGATGAACCATAGTCAAAAAAAGTATGAATATGAGAATAAGGGGAGGTATAAAGTTTAGAAAGGAAAAGATTATGAGGCCTACCAAATACTTCTCTTATTGGATCTGTCGAAAAAGGTTGGTCAATATTTGCCACGCCTATGGCCGCAAAATAGGCGTCTTGACATCCCTATTGGATTGTGTCCTCCATCTCTAGATCATCAATAAAGGCGTTTAATTCTTGTTCTAGATTTATATCATCCAGGGTTTTTTGAGGATCGAATTTACTTTGTTCATCTTCGTCTGTATTGATTAGGAACGTTTTAGCAAATTTCTGATTGTTTTTGAAATTCGGCTGTCGTTTCGAGTCTCGTAGACGAGTTAATTTTCTGCGTAGCTCGTCGTACTTTCCATAAAACTTATTGCTGTTTAGTTTATTTCGTTTAATTTGAGAATATGGAAATTTATTAGCCCAATGTCCCTTTTTTCCACTAGCATAACAATTTCCGTCGACACTAGCATAAGATTCTTCTTGAACTTCTTTATTTTCGGCCGTATGGAGTATTAGAGCTTCAAGAGACGGTAAATCTGCAGGTTCCACTCCATCTAGATAAGTTTTCCTACTATGTACCGTCATCTTGTCTTGAAGGGGCCATTTCATGACTTGGGACAAAACCTGCACGACCATTTCTATGATATCTTGATTGGTTGATGAGTATAAATGTGGAAAAACTAGCGTCCATGTACGTAATAAGTTAGTTTGAACAAGTTCTTTCATTAAATCTCTGGTGGAGTCAGAGTTACGATCAGTTCCAGATAGGTTGTAGTAAGCATCTCGCAAACGCCATGCAAAAACCTGTGGAGACTCATCTTTCTTAGGAGTTAAGAGCGAAAAAGTAGTCAAGGGACTATGTTATATGTTTAACTTTTGCATAGTTGTGAAGATGGCTTCTAGTAAAAGAATCCATGTAGGGCGCTTACTTGCTGCCCGTACCCGTACTCCATGGAAATCGCTACTCATGTCTATGGTAACGCGTGAAGTTCACAAATGGTAAGGAATCAAGGCCATTTTCAAAGCATTTTGAATGCACGAAAATTTACAAAATACCTCTGAATCGACATTAATTAGTCGCCATTCATGTTTTAGGACCACTTTATTCTTGACACAAGTGAAAGCATCGTCTTGAACATCCCCTGGAAAGATTGCTTCCGGCCAAGCTTTTCGAACGAATTTTTTCACCAGGGGTAAGATCAGAATCATTTTCAACGTCTGGTGACATATCAATTCTTCCAAATTCGTTCCTTTTCACAGAAATTGTTTTTTTGAAAGTTGGGTTTGAAGTAGGTAGAATTTCTCCCTCTTACTCATTCCCTTATATTTGGTATATGTTTCAGCTTTACTATTAGCTTGAGGGCTGAGAGACTCTTGTATCTGGAGAAGAATTTTTTCAATATTAGAATTCTTGTTTTCCAGTTCCTCCAAGCGCAATTCTATATGGTTGATCCGACCTTCCGTATTTTTATATCCAAGATCGATAGTCTTTTCCATATTTTTAAAATGAGCATCAATTTCGACAAGATTTCCTTTCATTTTCTTGTTCAGTGAGAAAATATTCGGGTGACCGGCTGAGGAAGAAGATTGAGTTGTGTTGGAATCCGACACTTTTCACTTTTTTTTTCTGGTTTTTTTTTCTGTTAAATTGTGAGAGTTTTTCTCTTCAAAAACTAATTATTTTTGAGGCTTTTAGATATCAGTAATTTCAAAGTAGTTAAAAGGAATTTGTAGCCACAAGGTGTCTTTGGATTTCAACTATATCTGGTATATAGTAAAAATTCTAAGGCTATCTGTAACTTCCCCCTTCAACATACAAGGTATTTCGTCCCTAAATATCAATCTCTGATACCCCCATTTTCCACTGTCAATCATCCATTAGAATCATACCACCCTACCGTTATACATTAATTGGGCACGTATTGTACATGGTATGGTTGGTTTATCGCTCTGCAGCAAACCTACGTCAGGCTAACGCGATTAGTAAGAGTTTACGCTAAGTACATCCGAAACACACGTGACCTAACTGATTACTAACAAAGCATCAGTATAGGGAATAGTATAGAGTCTCTGGGATCTAAAGTCTAGTATCCTCAGCGCTTGCAACTCACTCTGTGAAGCTTAGTCATTGATCGAGTCGACCTAGTAATCTATAGAGTGTAACTAATACGATGAGAAGCAAAGCATGCCAAATATAGAACATAAGATTATCACGTGGT